>OX411737.1:235845-318050 GCA_948252095.1 Dicycla oo
TGCACCCGCTCGGACCCCGCGCACTCCTTTTTACAATTGTTATTTTTTGCTTAGGTATTTAGCCTGTTGCGTCGCTAACACCCACGTTTCGCCAGTTATGTCACGTAACAGAGGGCCAGTGTCTTGCCGTCGCCGTCGCCGGGCACACTCCGAGTTGCTACTGAGAAGTTCCTGGCAAGACTCGATAACACTTCGCCCGACATGCACCCTAATTGCTTCACACACTTTGAATCGCAATTGCTAATCCATTGCTTCAGATGTTCGAAAAGTTTGTTAGCTCAACAACGTAAATAACGCAATGAATGTTGTTGAACTGTCGAAATGAAAGACATTGCTACTGTGTGCCCCGCAATCACCCCGCCGGTAATCGAACCCAGTCCTCCTGCTCAGCACTCGCTTGTAGCCACTACACCAACGAGTCATTTTTCCTCAATTCTCGAACCAATGAACTCGTGCTTGTAATGTACATCTATTTACTAATAAAACGAATGTCTCATCCATAGAAATATATTTTTATATCTATGGTCTCATCAAAACATGGACATGAAATATAAAGTGACGGCATTCCAAGTAAACTTGACGAGTGTTAGGTGTTAGGTAGTCTATGATATATGGCGCGCCTGTGTTGGGTGCTTTCAAAGGACGACATTGTAATTGTACGCTCGTAATGTTACGGATCATCTGCTTAGAAATCTACTGAACACGTTTGAAATTCTTGAAAAGTTGCTTATGTTTCATGATTTAATTCGCGTGTTCGTACTGCCGCATGCCGACATCGCAATATTTAATTCGCGTGTTCGTACTGCCGCATGCCGACATCGCAATATTTAATTCGCGTGTTCGTACTGCCGCATGCCGACATCGCAATATTTAATTCGCGTGTTCGTACTGCCGCATGCCGACATCGCAATATTTAATTCGCGTGTTCGTACTGCCGCATGCCGACATCGCAATATTTAATTCGCGTGTTCGTACTGCCGCATGCCGACATCGCAATATTTAATTCGCGTGTTCGTACTGCCGCATGCCGACATCGCAATATTTAATTCGCGTGTTCGTACTGCCGCATGCCGACATCGCAATATTTAATTCGCGTGTTCGTACTGCCGCATGCCGACATCGCAATATTTAATTCGCGTGTTCGTACTGCCGCATGCCGACATCGCAATATTTAATTCGCGTGTTCGTACTGCCGCATGCCGACATCGCAATATTTAATTCGCGTGTTCGTACTGCCGCATGCCGACATCGCAATATTTAATTCGCGTGTTCGTACTGCCGCATGCCGACATCGCAATATTTAATTCGCGTGTTCGTACTGCCGCATGCCGACATCGCAATATTTAATTCGCGTGTTCGTACTGCCGCATGCCGACATCGCAATATTTAATTCGCGTGTTCGTACTGCCGCATGCCGACATCGCAATATTTAATTCGCGTGTTCGTACTGCCGCATGCCGACATCGCAATATTTAATTCGCGTGTTCGTACTGCCGCATGCCGACATCGCAATATTTAATTCGCGTGTTCGTACTGCCGCATGCCGACATCGCAATATTTAATTCGCGTGTTCGTACTGCCGCATGCCGACATCGCAATATTTAATTCGCGTGTTCGTACTGCCGCATGCCGACATCGCAATATTTAATTCGCGTGTTCGTACTGCCGCATGCCGACATCGCAATATTTAATTCGCGTGTTCGTACTGCCGCATGCCGACATCGCAATATTTAATTCGCGTGTTCGTACTGCCGCATGCCGACATCGCAATATTTAATTCGCGTGTTCGTACTGCCGCATGCCGACATCGCAATATTTAATTCGCGTGTTCGTACTGCCGCATGCCGACATCGCAATATTTAATTCGCGTGTTCGTACTGCCGCATGCCGACATCGCAATATTTAATTCGCGTGTTCGTACTGCCGCATGCCGACATCGCAATATTTAATTCGCGTGTTCGTACTGCCGCATGCCGACATCGCAATATTTAATTCGCGTGTTCGTACTGCCGCATGCCGACATCGCAATATTTAATTCGCGTGTTCGTACTGCCGCATGCCGACATCGCAATATTTAATTCGCGTGTTCGTACTGCCGCATGCCGACATCGCAATATTTAATTCGCGTGTTCGTACTGCCGCATGCCGACATCGCAATATTTAATTCGCGTGTTCGTACTGCCGCATGCCGACATCGCAATATTTAATTCGCGTGTTCGTACTGCCGCATGCCGACATCGCAATATTTAATTCGCGTGTTCGTACTGCCGCATGCCGACATCGCAATATTTAATTCGCGTGTTCGTACTGCCGCATGCCGACATCGCAATATTTAATTCGCGTGTTCGTACTGCCGCATGCCGACATCGCAATATTTAATTCGCGTGTTCGTACTGCCGCATGCCGACATCGCAATATTTAATTCGCGTGTTCGTACTGCCGCATGCCGACATCGCAATATTTAATTCGCGTGTTCGTACTGCCGCATGCCGACATCGCAATATTTAATTCGCGTGTTCGTACTGCCGCATGCCGACATCGCAATATTTAATTCGCGTGTTCGTACTGCCGCATGCCGACATCGCAATATTTAATTCGCGTGTTCGTACTGCCGCATGCCGACATCGCAATATTTAATTCGCGTGTTCGTACTGCCGCATGCCGACATCGCAATATTTAATTCGCGTGTTCGTACTGCCGCATGCCGACATCGCAATATTTAATTCGCGTGTTCGTACTGCCGCATGCCGACATCGCAATATTTAATTCGCGTGTTCGTACTGCCGCATGCCGACATCGCAATATTTAATTCGCGTGTTCGTACTGCCGCATGCCGACATCGCAATATTTAATTCGCGTGTTCGTACTGCCGCATGCCGACATCGCAATATTTAATTCGCGTGTTCGTACTGCCGCATGCCGACATCGCAATATTTAATTCGCGTGTTCGTACTGCCGCATGCCGACATCGCAATATTTAATTCGCGTGTTCGTACTGCCGCATGCCGACATCGCAATATTTAATTCGCGTGTTCGTACTGCCGCATGCCGACATCGCAATATTTAATTCGCGTGTTCGTACTGCCGCATGCCGACATCGCAATATTTAATTCGCGTGTTCGTACTGCCGCATGCCGACATCGCAATATTTAATTCGCGTGTTCGTACTGCCGCATGCCGACATCGCAATATTTAATTCGCGTGTTCGTACTGCCGCATGCCGACATCGCAATATTTAATTCGCGTGTTCGTACTGCCGCATGCCGACATCGCAATATTTAATTCGCGTGTTCGTACTGCCGCATGCCGACATCGCAATATTTAATTCGCGTGTTCGTACTGCCGCATGCCGACATCGCAATATTTAATTCGCGTGTTCGTACTGCCGCATGCCGACATCGCAATATTTAATTCGCGTGTTCGTACTGCCGCATGCCGACATCGCAATATTTAATTCGCGTGTTCGTACTGCCGCATGCCGACATCGCAATATTTAATTCGCGTGTTCGTACTGCCGCATGCCGACATCGCAATATTTAATTCGCGTGTTCGTACTGCCGCATGCCGACATCGCAATATTTAATTCGCGTGTTCGTACTGCCGCATGCCGACATCGCAATATTTAATTCGCGTGTTCGTACTGCCGCATGCCGACATCGCAATATTTAATTCGCGTGTTCGTACTGCCGCATGCCGACATCGCAATATTTAATTCGCGTGTTCGTACTGCCGCATGCCGACATCGCAATATTTAATTCGCGTGTTCGTACTGCCGCATGCCGACATCGCAATATTTAATTCGCGTGTTCGTACTGCCGCATGCCGACATCGCAATATTTAATTCGCGTGTTCGTACTGCCGCATGCCGACATCGCAATATTTAATTCGCGTGTTCGTACTGCCGCATGCCGACATCGCAATATTTAATTCGCGTGTTCGTACTGCCGCATGCCGACATCGCAATATTTAATTCGCGTGTTCGTACTGCCGCATGCCGACATCGCAATATTTAATTCGCGTGTTCGTACTGCCGCATGCCGACATCGCAATATTTAATTCGCGTGTTCGTACTGCCGCATGCCGACATCGCAATATTTAATTCGCGTGTTCGTACTGCCGCATGCCGACATCGCAATATTTAATTCGCGTGTTCGTACTGCCGCATGCCGACATCGCAATATTTAATTCGCGTGTTCGTACTGCCGCATGCCGACATCGCAATATTTAATTCGCGTGTTCGTACTGCCGCATGCCGACATCGCAATATTTAATTCGCGTGTTCGTACTGCCGCATGCCGACATCGCAATATTTAATTCGCGTGTTCGTACTGCCGCATGCCGACATCGCAATATTTAATTCGCGTGTTCGTACTGCCGCATGCCGACATCGCAATATTTAATTCGCGTGTTCGTACTGCCGCATGCCGACATCGCAATATTTAATTCGCGTGTTCGTACTGCCGCATGCCGACATCGCAATATTTAATTCGCGTGTTCGTACTGCCGCATGCCGACATCGCAATATTTAATTCGCGTGTTCGTACTGCCGCATGCCGACATCGCAATATTTAATTCGCGTGTTCGTACTGCCGCATGCCGACATCGCAATATTTAATTCGCGTGTTCGTACTGCCGCATGCCGACATCGCAATATTTAATTCGCGTGTTCGTACTGCCGCATGCCGACATCGCAATATTTAATTCGCGTGTTCGTACTGCCGCATGCCGACATCGCAATATTTAATTCGCGTGTTCGTACTGCCGCATGCCGACATCGCAATATTTAATTCGCGTGTTCGTACTGCCGCATGCCGACATCGCAATATTTAATTCGCGTGTTCGTACTGCCGCATGCCGACATCGCAATATTTAATTCGCGTGTTCGTACTGCCGCATGCCGACATCGCAATATTTAATTCGCGTGTTCGTACTGCCGCATGCCGACATCGCAATATTTAATTCGCGTGTTCGTACTGCCGCATGCCGACATCGCAATATTTAATTCGCGTGTTCGTACTGCCGCATGCCGACATCGCAATATTTAATTCGCGTGTTCGTACTGCCGCATGCCGACATCGCAATATTTAATTCGCGTGTTCGTACTGCCGCATGCCGACATCGCAATATTTAATTCGCGTGTTCGTACTGCCGCATGCCGACATCGCAATATTTAATTCGCGTGTTCGTACTGCCGCATGCCGACATCGCAATATTTAATTCGCGTGTTCGTACTGCCGCATGCCGACATCGCAATATTTAATTCGCGTGTTCGTACTGCCGCATGCCGACATCGCAATATTTAATTCGCGTGTTCGTACTGCCGCATGCCGACATCGCAATATTTAATTCGCGTGTTCGTACTGCCGCATGCCGACATCGCAATATTTAATTCGCGTGTTCGTACTGCCGCATGCCGACATCGCAATATTTAATTCGCGTGTTCGTACTGCCGCATGCCGACATCGCAATATTTATTTGCACCCTGCACCCTAATTATATATTATATTTCGATTCAATCACAATCCGAAAACATTTCAAGGAAATGACTGGCTGCTTCATATCTTTGATAGATTCGTGTACTTCAACAACGGAAATAACGCAATGAATGTTCCGCAAAGAGTTACGGCTACGTGATGACGTCACTGCTTTCACCCCAACCCTGGAACGTACGTGATAGCGAGTGCAGTACTTAGGTATCGTAAATTCATAATCATAAATGAATGCTTGTTCTATCTGCTGTACGTAAGGCGTGCGCGCGCCCTTCACTAGGAAAATATCATTTTTTTACTATTATTTTAGAATCCTTAATCCTGGATCCGTGCCTCGGAAAGCACGTTAAGCCGTTGGTCCCGGCTCTCATTCGTGGATCTTTGACAGTTGCTACGGGTTGTCTGAAGCCCGAAAGTCTGACAACCAGTCTTACCAAGGGGTATCGTGTTACCCAGTAACTGGGTTGTGGAGGTCAGATAGGCAGTCGCTCCATAGTTCAACTGCATCCGGTTAGACTGGAAGCCGACCCCAACATAGTTAAGAAAAGGCTAGGCAGATTGATTTATTTTAGGATCCTTAGAGAAAGTAAATAGTTCAAAAGGTACAACAATAAATGCGGTCCTTACAAAACAAACCTCGATCTCCTTCACGCATGTTTATCGCCTCCGCGCAAGTACTGCGTACTACGCACCTGACCTTCAGGAAGGACATCGCCAATGAGGTCGGCGGTGTCCTCCTAGCCTCCCCCCGCGCGCCTCTAATAATAACATTAGCTGTCCTTCCAGCTGGACGGTTCTATCTTATTTCATCGTCGACTGCTTCACGGTCGAGGATATACAGGTGTTCTGTAATTAATGATAACTTCTTAAGGGGTACTCGTCACTATGAACAACTTGTACTACGGGACCAAACCAGAAATCGTGAAAAAAAAATCAGCTATTCCTTACATTTTGACGAGTTATGCGAACAGAAATGTAGGGAACAGCCAAAGAGAATCATTGGGAACAGCTGATTTCTTTTTCGCGATTCAGGTTTGGTTCCGTAGTAAGACGCCCTGTATAGTCTTTGCTCCAATAACAATGAACTGCCGAACAAACAGACAAATCCGTTTGCAAACCTTGACTCGTTACAATTTTTTAAGGTAGGCTAACTTTAGCAACAGCTGTACAAAACTGAATCCTACTGTAATCTGCTGCCAGTGCACAGCAGGAAGGTTCCAAGAGCCCTTCAAACCGTCTCCCGCCACTCAGTTCCTCTGCATTACAAGTTAACGTAAGTTTTAACAGTACATCGTCTACTTCAAGCAGTATTCTTGCACAACGACATATTTACGCAAGTGTGTAGGTTTAAAGGTTACCATGAAGTTAAAACGAAAAGTAAACCAACCGCAACCGCTCAACCGCAGCGCCCACAGCGCATGGCCGGCACATCGCGTCACCTAGCGCAGCGACATGCTAGTGATCCGGTAACACGCCTGGGGCGGCAGTCTACACATAGCGTTCGCTTCACGACCGAATTCGATCGCAAAATCCTAAGTGGCTCCCTAGACGGTCAAATTTGCTTGACAAGCACGAAAAAATCACATGCTTGTCCAGCAATTTTAACTGTCTACGGACCCACTTAGGACTTTGCGATCGAATTCGGTCGTAAAGCGAACGCTATCTATGTCGAGACTGCAGGCCCTGCAAGATCCATTGTGCAATGTGGAACTTGCCAACTGCTCCGTGCTCCGATGTAATCCATATCTCTTGACCTTGACCTGAGAGTCGTCGCATTGTCACAATGTCGCAGATGCGGGTCTGTGTTATCGACGAACTACGGACGCGAGTTATCTTGGAATACACTATTTTGATGATATTCTGCATAAGATTTAGCGCATAAGAGCGTTTATTACGCGCGGTTTGGCAATTTCACAATTCTACAGGTTTTTCGTGATTATTTTAATACATTCAGATCAAATGACTATTTTTATTAATACACTCAACGGATCGTTGGTATTTATAAGTATGTATGCAATTTTTTTTACAGTTATTTTGGTAAGAATATTATCAAATTAAGTGGGTATTATACCAAAATAACTATAAAAAAATTGCTTACATAATACTTATAGACCAACGATCCGTTGAGTGTATTAAGCAAATAGTCATTTGATTAAAATAATCACGAAAAACCTGTAGCATTGCGACGTTGCCAGCCCGCATGCGCTCCAGCATCTGCTTTTATTTGAATTAAGTAAATTAGCGTTTCTCCAAACAATATTGTAAGAATATCTTCATAAAATATAATTATTTTCACAGAGCTTCAAATACAGTTGACTGCGTATCGATCAGCTGTGCAGTGTACACCTACTTCGTTGAAACACAGTTCCATAAGGAACAGTGCATGTATCACATGTATGTATTGCCGTGCCACCTGACTGCGTATTCCACTTCCAGATGTGGGTGTCGCAATACAAGTGGCGCGTAGGTCAGAGCCTGACCTCGGCTACATAGTGTGACGTACGTCTGACCTCACTATGTAATTGTCACACCTTACGTGTCGCTAATCTATCTGTGGGATGATGTTACTAATAGAGAGGCTCGTGGCTATAATAACAGCCGCCATCCATTACATATCGAGACCCCTCAGTGCCTCGGATAGCACGTTAAGTTGGTCCCGGCTGTCAAACGTAGATATTTGACAGTCGTTACGGGTCGTCAGAAGACCAGTCTTACCAAGGGATATCGTGTTACTCAGTAACTGGCTCGTGTAGGTCAGACACACTCCAGATAAAATACTGGTTGCTATTTAGCTGCATCCGGTTAGACTAGAGACGAACCCAACTTAGTTGGCCAAAGGCTGGCCATATAGATTTGATGTTACATATTCGCAAGAACCTAGAGAAAGTTACTATAGTCACCTCAAGTCATAACTGAAAGTATTTCGTTCGAAGAGTAAGTGATTAATTGTTTGTAAAAACGTCCCTCCCGCTCCTTTTGTTCTAAAGCCGTGTTAATTTGTCCTGAGTGTCGTTGGTGACCCAGATCGAGACTAACCTCTTTATTTGTAGTTCCACTCGGGGCGTTTACTTCTCTTATAAGTACGGACGGTACTAAACTTGTGTGAAGAAAGTAAAATTAACTTGTATCGACAAAACGGACGCCTTTATACCTTGAAGTTGCTTACTTTATAAACACTGATTCATTGAAAAATCCTGTCCAAGTGGCCCTTTGTTTTACTTTCATAACTTTATTTCAATCAAGCTGTACATTTTCAGTATTTATAAGCTGCTCTCGCATTGTATATGATTTCCGTACAATGAGATGTCAGCTTATGCTGGAAATATGTAGCCGTGCGTACATAGGATAGTACAGAGGACGCTTCGGAATAGTACAGCTGTTTGTAGCTGAAATATCTATATTTTAGATAGAGATGAAATCGTCTGCCTCGTTGCTCTAGTAATACGCTGACGCTACTACTGAGCATGAGCTCCAGGGTTCGGTTCCCAGCTCGGGCAGTGTTATTGGGTTTTCCATCTGGAATTTGTCAATAGCAGCCCGGAGCCTGGATTTGTTCCCGGTTGATGGCAACAGGCTCGTCCCCTGTTTATTACGTGGGACTTGAACATACGGACGAAATGTGTGTGTACTACAGGTACTCCGCTGCCGAACCCTTCTGGGGCACAGCCGTGATGTTCTGTTCTGCTGCCGCGGACATGCTCGTCGGCGGCGGCGACCTGGATACACAATCCTTTCATATCTGTTAGCGCCTTCACTTTATATTCGGGGCCATGTTCCCGATAGTCGGATCTTATTCTCGAATCGGAAGACAATCATTACGACCGACCAATATTTTTCTTCAAGTCTCTGTTGGCATATTTATGAAGTGAAAACTTCTTTAGGCGCGTTGAGCAATTTCTGGTCGGGAGAAGTGTTACGCGCCATGCTATGCAGTGTTCACTTGTGCCCCACCACATAAAGTAAATATCACAGTTGGTGATACTTTATTCACATTACAATCTAGCCTATTAGCTAATAAGTAATTTAAATACTATAACTTAAACTGCAAAGTGGCGGCCACATTAACATCGTGCACGAACTAACGTCTTTCTTTCTTATTCACTTCAAGTACATCATCATCTACCCCCCAACTATGCCCCACATGCATGTTCGTCTGCCCCCAACATGTTGCGATGGGCTTCCAGTCTAACCGCAAGCAGCTGAATACCAACTTTTACATAGAGCGACTGCCTATCTGATCTCCACAACCCAGTTATTGGGTAATACAACACCTCTTGGTAAGACTGGTTGTCAGACTTTCGGACTGCTGACGACCCGTAACGACGGTCAAAGATTCACGAATGACAGCCGGGACCAACGGCTTAACGTGTCTCATGGAGGGATCTTGGTATATTATATAAAGAAGGTCCTCCATCCACGGACCAACCGCAGCAAGTGTAGCGTAACCTGATCGATCGACCCGTGCGGCTGTTATTACTTAGCCACAAGCACTTAGAACAATAATTCGTTCGTGTGCTTACAACTCGCCTCCCGAGTTACTTAGTAACTCGGGAGGCGAGTTGTGGGAAGACACTTGATTCTTTATAAAAGTCATGTACTTACATGTTGGCAGGGTAGGGGACAAGATATTATACTCCGCATAAACAAACCTGTGCGTAAGTTTCGCTTCTGTTGAATAATTTCCACTGAGCCGGAACACATTACGCACGGCGCGCGCCGGTGAGGACAAGGCACACGGTGCGACTGCTGGTGGAACGCGATGCATGCTTGCAATATACCCGGCTTACGATTGTATGCATTGTTCTCGCGGGCTTTCTATCTGCTAAACAAACTATCTTACGAGTAGTCGCTCCTCAAGTCTTTTGTGAAAGTTTCTACATATCGTGGGTTCACGGGCTATTTGTATTAAGCGACATCCTGGCCGATATTGAGTTATAATCATATTGAGTTTTATTATGGTTATAATCTACCTATAAACTGAGATAGACACATTGATTCATAACCGTCGATAGGCCACTTTTTCGTAAAAAATATTAATACATTTTTACAATTTTCTTTTTTCCGAATAATGAAACATTGAAATGCTCTCCTGTAAGATCCAAAAATGTCGCTTAATACAAATAGCCCGTGAACCCTCGATATATATTTGCTACTCAATCAAGCACAAACGGCTGAACGGATTTGAATGTTTGGCATACAGATAGTTTATCGTCTGGATTAATAGAAGGACATGGCTGCTGTCAATTTACTTGTAAGCACTAAGCAGGCGCGGATATCTGCGACCGCATCATCGACTACTTCGAGGAGAGAGATAGCAATACGCGTGCCACCACAGAACAGATAAAAGAGATCGTGCCACCACCACAATGAAGTAACAAGTTCAGCACAAAACAGGTGCATACATAATGTTATCTGAGCAAGCATCACGCACACAAATAAACATGAATCAATAGGACTTGCTTATCGTCGTTCGTCAGGCAGTCGGGGTGTCAAAGTAATTTATTAAATTTTGGCACGATTTTTATTCTGCCGCTATTACTGTACTTCAATTTGGATGTAAAATCCAAGGAATATGAATAATAATTATATGTATAAAATAAATAAATACTTAAATATGTAATAAGTATTAAACAGTGTCGATAAATTTTGTCAGTACATCCGCGATACCGTTGATTGAATGAATGGTTTATTTGCCAGGTGCAGCTGTCTGCAGCTGCGGGGTTATTGTGTAACACATTTTCAATCAATGTCCGAGGCTTTAAAAAAAATTCCTAATCCATTGCTTCATAGGTTTGAAAAATTAGTCTTTTCAACTCGTGAATAACGCAATGGACATGGCTAAACTGTCAGAATGTGAGACGTTGCCATCACTTGTCATTATACTGATGTGTATACCTGCATGTGTTACGTAGTTACCCAGCTGCTGGCACTGCTAGCAGTAAGAACTCTCTGTCAGGTAGCTTTTAAGCTTGTATGACAAATGTCAACCGATCAAATAAAATAAAACGCCAAACTAGAGAGCTATTCCAATACTTTGTTTTGTGCGACACAAGTGGTGCGCAATAAAGCTCTCCTGGTGACGTCACAGCCCTCCCCTGCCTCCACCGCTCCCCCCTTACTGCCGCCTCCTTCATGGCCGGGCGACCTACGCTACGGTAGACACGTACTAACTAAGTACTGGTATTAAATCCTGAACTCAGCGTTTAGACATTCCGTAACTCGGTCACCTTGTAACTGACTAAAGTGACTATAGGTTTTTGTGAAGGAGCTCGTCTGTACAGGGTAGTTCCTATTGCTGCCGATGTGGAGGAATGAGAACAGTGTCGTCAGGAAAGTGGGGAGTATGAATGTGCATGGCATACGAGTAGGGGAAGAAAGACACGATGGATGGACTGTGTGAAAGATGATGTGGCTAGAGAGGAAGTGACTATCTAGATGACGACTAATAGAGAAGTATGGAAGAAAAAACCGGTCAAGAGCGTGTCGGACCACGCACCATGCAGGGTTCCGTAGTTGAGATGAATTTATCCCAAGAAAAACTTAACATTGTTGTTGAAAAACATGTTCTCCCATACATTCCAACTGCAAAAGAAAAAGATCCAACCCACATTTAGAACAAGCTGTACGTTTCCAGTATAAGTTGCTCTCGCCTTGTATAGGATTTCCGTACAATGAGATGTCAGCTTATACTGGAAATGTTTAGCTTGCTACGTAGCCGTGCGTACGATGACTATCAACTACACAATTTACCAAATGCTTGTGCTGTATTAATCTTTCTATTTGATTATCCTTCACGTTTATCTCTTCATCATCTAAGTACGCAGTGGACTATTCAAAGACTTTCCCCCTCTTTCCGAGAAGGGCGATAAATGCAGTGACGTCACAGAGTATGTAATGGTGACGTCACCTACCCCAGCCTCTATTTACGACGCGGCGAGTGGCCGACAGGCGGATACAGATACTAAGTGCTGAGTGTCTAGGTTGGACGGATTCGGGAACGGATGTCATTGTAATGAGTACATTGCATTGTGTTGTTGGCTGTTAGATGGAACACATTAATTATGGACAGCACAATAAAAAAATAAAATTTAAAAAACCCCCCGCAATAAGAAAAGGGAACATTTATAAAGTCAAAAATAATACCTATCGTTGAGCCATCAAACTCGATTGAGTAATACCTATACATATATATATTTTAATTATAGAAATTGATGAATGACACGATAATGTTTGCTCATTGAAGTGGCGCTATAATGTTATTATGTTGACTAACTATACGTACATATTAATTTACTAGCATTTCATGAGTTTGCAAACTCCCTATTTTAGCTATATAGTTATTGCTTTAAACTTAGCGGTAGCTGAGCTACGGTGCCACAAACACACACACACACACACACACACTCACACTCACACACACACAGTGGTCAAACTTATAACACCCCTCTTTTTTCGTGGGGGTTAAAAATAATTCGGGCTTCTGGCGACCCGTAACGATTCATTGTCAAAGATCCACAAATGACAGCCGGAACCAACGGCTTAACGTGCTTTCCGAGGCACGGAGGGCGCCATCCACAGACCGACCGCGGCAAGCGTAGCGTATCCTGATCGATGACCGTGCGACTGTTATTACTTAGCCACAAGCCCCTTCATCAAATGCACATAATTGACAATTGGAGCTTTCTGTTGTAAAGGGAACTTTTAATGAAAATCAGGTTGCAGGTTGCAGGTTGCAAGTTGCAGGTTGCAGGTCTGCCTAGACCGCTACACTGCACTGCTGTACAAATCTCACCGTGAAAACTTAGGCGAGGTGAGCGTGGAGTGAGCTGTCAACAGTGTCAATCCCTAGCAGCAGGTGGAATGACAGCTCACTTCACCTAAGTTTACACGGTGAGATTTTTACAGAATAGACCGGCTGGTCTGATATACTGACACTGACAGCGTCGAATGCGGCTTCAGCGGTCTAGTTTCATTGGTAAAATTCGCCCTTTGTAATATTTTAATAACCCGCTCTTGACTTTAATTCCCCTTTCCTTTTGGAACCATTATTTTTAGCGACATCTGCTTTTAAATATTAAATGTAGACTAGTACCACAACTTAGTAAAGATGAGCAGCGAACAGCAACAACATCCAAATCTTGGTACACCGTTCTCTTTCCTGTGCTATCACGTGACTAGCCTCAATTAATACAACAATAGGCTTTTAAACGCATACAACCCTAATCTCTTCAAAGTAAGAGTGAATAGGCTTTTTCTGGGTAAGCTCTCTCCATCGTCGACTTTGTCACCTCCGACCTAGACTAGAGTCAAGAGCAAACCCATCTCAAACAAATAATAAAATGAAATGTTATCTTATGTCTGGTATCAACTGTATTGGTCAGCATTACGTTTGTATTACTATTATTTGTATTACTCGCTGGTATGGATATGACAGACAGAAACAAATCGAGTAGTGTAGTCGTGCCTGAACATTACCACAAAAGGAATCAAGCAGCGTAGCTGCGTACAATAGCTGCGTTTCGTTTGAAAACTGCGGGTGGTGAGTCGTGGTGACAGCCATAGGCGCATGAAACATTCCAGCGCTGCCCCTCGCGTGACAACGTATCTACGATGCCTTTGGCATTATAGCGGCATGAGGAACAAGGTGTCAAGTTTACTCCTCCTCTACAGAAGAGTGAGGATCCTCCGAGCTGCGGGTGTTGTCTGGTGGGCTGCTGTCGGGGTGTTGTATACACCAGTCGCGCGGTAAACTCTACTTGCATGATGCTGGATTTGTGTGACGTCAGGTCTTTGATGCGTAGTTCGCATGTGGCGTTGTGGATGCCGCCACAGTGTCAGGTAACCGGCGGTGGCAGGTGGGCCGTCTGCTTTCTCTCGCATCTAATATTCGTAATAGCATAAAAATATAACAGCAATAAACCTCAATATTCCTAGTACCTACTGCGGACGTGATTGACATACGTCTGAAGGAAATACAAATAGAAGTGGATCGATCTGTCACGGCTCAAAGCTATTTATATCCAACGTGGCACGCCCACACGACACGACCCCGCGTCTGAATATGTTCTAATCTTGCTGTGTTCCATCCATAAGTTAAAAAGCACGTCACTCATGTCTCCAAGTCACCTGTGTACCTGTACGTTACGTACACACGCCGGCAGGGAAAGGCAGTGGTGCCCCATGCTACAACATGCACATACAATTCGCCAGTGAAGTATGTTTAACTCCCAAGTTATAGAGGGCGAGCGCGAGCCTATTGCCACCAACTGACTGTATAAACCCAATAACACTGGCCGACCTGGGAACCGAACCCGGGAGCACATGCACAGGTAGTGTCCGCATGACGCACTGTGTCCGTATCTCGAGAAGATCCGACTGTATCATGCTCTCTTGTATCCGCGCAACAAGCGGCCCAAAGTCGAGGTAATGCCTTGACCTGCGATAATTTGACTGGTTGCAAGTTAGCTACTGCTGAGCAAAAGGTCCTGGGTTCGATTTCCAGGTCGAGCAGGGTTATGGGTTTTCCCATCAGGAATGGGTGACCATCTTCACGTACCAAGACCTGTCAGTGCCTCGTAAAGCACGTTAACCGATTCGTTGCGGATGACACGCCACGCGTGTCATCGATTTCTTTTCTTTGTGGCGGAAGGCACGCAAGTCGTGTCATTTAAAAATTGTTATAACTTGCTCAAATTACGTTTTTTGACGATTTATCCAAGACAAAAGATGCATTATTTTGCACGTAGTACATGCCCAGAGCCTTCGTTTCTAGATATTTTGTGAATTTGAAATTTTCAGGGGTGGAAAACCTTTTTGACAAGAGATTTTTTCGTTGTATTATTAAACACGGACATGCTTTATCATTGAATAATTAAATAATTTTGAAAATATAACGAAGCTATTGTTAGATCAATTAACTTTATCAAAAAAATTGAACCATGAATTAAAAATACAGCCACAATTGCTTGTACAATTTGCATGTCTTTATGTACCCCAGAAAACGAAATAAAAATATTTTATGAATTAAAACAAGAAATATATATATACTGGGAGACTTTTTTTAGCGTCTCGAAAATAATAGAGTATATAAAATAATAGTGTATAATAAAATAATAAGTACATGAAATAGAAGCTTAAGGCATTGCCTTTTTTTAAATAACTTAGTATGAAATGAATTTACCAATAAATTCTCCTCATTTGTGGCCAATTTATCATATTAATTTTTGCTTGAAACAGATCGAACGCTATCTGCACAAAAAAAGGTTCGCAAAAAATGCAGTCTATTGTTCGTCGGCCAGCCAGCACAGCAACAGTATAAATATGAAACAGTATGAAAAATAAGCCTATTCGATAAAATAATTACCTACGCTCCATTGAAGCAATAGGGCTGTTACTTTTAATGTTACTCAATAAATCGAATTAAAATAACTAGTCACGCATTTTAGAGTGAACTGTACCGCGTTTCAACCCGAAAATGCGTGACTAATAACTAGTAATTAAAAAAGCATTACATAAAAAAAAAACTATATTTAGTTTCCGTACTGTTCCATATTTATACTGTGGCACAGCGCAGCGCATTGTTTTTGTTTCTGAGAACACTTCTGTTTTGCTATCCTTAGTAATCAGACGTGCTTTACTTTCCGACCTTGTGTGGATCTGCCTAACAGTTTCGCCGAATAATACCTATTTTTGTAAAAGTCATACCTATGCCCTATTTTTCCCACGATAAGGTTCTTGATTACTTGATATTTACTAACGTTATTATTCACTGAAAAGTTAATTTAATAAAAAGTAAAGATTTTCAGGGTGATTTAAATGTACCAACACAATTAAATGAGAAAAAACAAAAATAATAAGACAAAAGGTTTGCAACATCTGCATAAAAAAGTCTCTTACCCGCCATTTCAAGGAAACGGCATAGAAGAACACGTATTTAGCCACTTTACACCACTTATACGACCGTTCACTATCAACTTTTGATGTCAACTAAACCTAATCAGGTCTACACATGCGCAAAAAGCATAAAAAGTATATTTTTTTTTACACATGGCTGATGGCACACTAGGTGTGTCATCTACTTCTGTGGCAGTTGACACGACAGGCGCGCCATGAAATATTTGTTCGCCGCCATGGCTAAAAGTTTGCGAAACCGGGAGCCGCAACGAATCGGTTAAGCCGTTTGTCCCGGTTGTTATTCGTGGATCTTTGACAGTCGTTACGGGTCGTCAGAAGCCCGAAAGTCTGACAACCAGTCTTACCAAGGGGTATCGTGTTACCCAGTAACTGTGTTAGGTATGGAAGTGAGATAGGCAGTCGCTCCATATAAAATTACTGGTATTCAGCTGTCATCCGGATAGACTGGAAGCCGACTCCAACGTAGTTGGGAAAAGGCTAGGCAGATGCTTATCGCATTGGCAACTAGAACGATCTGTCTTATGTACTAATTAACCGACTTCAAAAAAAGGAGGAGGTTCTCAGTTCGTCGGAATCTTTTAATATAGAGAGGTAGAAGGAAACTACAGTATTGCAGAGTGCGCGGACGAAGTCGCCGGCTAATACAGCTTGCATGACCTACCCTCGTTCTAGTAGAATATTAACGCCGCCACAGGGGCGCACGGGGGGAGGGGGGGGGGGGGGGGGGGGGGGCAGGTATTTTCGTGAATCCTACTGCGGTACTATAAGTTTTTATTTACGTACCGGCGGTGTGACGCACTTCGCGAAGGTCTAAGTTCAACAATTTGGGAATATTGTGTATTACCTCCTATGTTATGAACTTGAGTCGTGAGATACCATGTCTATCTTAGTTGGGTAGTTCGCGTTATTTCGTCGCCGTTTATGTGATGAAGGGAAGTGCAAAATTGCAAAATCTGGGAGGTTTGTTGCGCCACTTCTTGTTCCTAGGTAAAGCACTAGGATGGGAAGCGGTGAAGGACGGGCGTGCCAGGGGATTGTCTGATGTCATAGTGACGGTCATTAATTGCTGATTCTTAGCCTAAGTAGTTTGTATAATTGTATTTTGATATTTGATAATCCCAGAAACTTGACTTACATAATAAAAATTAACTATGATCAGACGTATACCATCCTACGACAATAATATACAAAAAGGAGAGAACATTTTCCTACAAACTGATATTATATTTTGTATACAGAAGCTGATGGTGTACCTTTATAAATAAATAAAAATAGTACCTACCGTGCATTGAAGTTTAATTCTTTGACGATTGGACACTCATTCATGCAACAGATTAAGTACTTAAGGCGCTACCCCGAGCAAAACCTTGCGATAATGCGTTATTCAGCAGGTATTAACCAAGAGTAACGAACTACATCTAACAGCACAATATTAATTTGACTATAACTGTGATAAAAGGTGACTAAAATTATTGATTGCATGCCTCTTTTGCTAAAGGTGACGTTCTAAACATTTGAGGATTACACTAATGAATAGAATTTAAAAATCTAAATAATTCACGTTTTATTTTAAGTAATGCTTTTTTATTAAAATAATTCCATTTTATTTTTCAATTCTATGAAAAAGGAGAGAGTGGGGCAGAGAAGGACTGAACATGTTCGTTTGGTAGGGGAAGCGCCTCAACATGTAAAATGATCTCTGCCTAGCCCTTCGCGGATTACAGCTGATGGTTAAGTTACGTAAAAAAAAAAACAGTTGCTTCGCGAAGATACAAAAGACTTAAATACCATACCAAGAACTATTTTCAGACACATGTGCAAAGTGCGAAGAGATGAGATGAAATAATGATGAGATATGTGGTAGAAGATATTCTACTCTACGCCACCACAAATAAATTGGGATACAAGCAAAATGATTATGACGAAATACGTAAAATAATCAAAGGCCAGCTGCCGACAACTTTGATGACGCTCGTATAAAATATTTGATTACAACCGAACAAAAACTTTAATTTATTATATTGCCCGATGACTATTAAAATAAAACCCTTTTAATCCCCTCTCGTTAATCATCGGCTGATCCCGACTGCTGACACACGGAAGTACCCGCAGTTATGAAATATATAAAACAAGATGGCGGCTGCACCGCTTCGTTTGATGTAACCGTTGCACCACGCTGGCACGCTCGCTGCCAATAAAACAGTTTACGTTTACCATGCAGCCCGCTGACTGACATCAATCTTACTTATAGCTGTTGTAACTGATTTCTGTTTACTAATTTATAAATTAAAGTCTCTTCTCGTGTGTCTGCATTTTTTTTGAGATTGTAGGTATTCCGGAACGTTGATGTGTATACAGCAATAATATTAAACTTACATTATGATAAACCAATCTCGACGTTTAGCCGGAAGCATCGTGCGCAGCAGGGCGGCTCGCTCGTTCAATAATAAAAAGATTATTTAATTCTGGAACATGGACTTATATCTTACTAGCTTCAGCTCGCGACTTCGTCGGCGTGACATTTCTTGTTCTCTCGACCAACCCTGTCGCATCGTATCGCCTGCCTCAGCGTTCTTACTGACTTTTTTTTCTTTTTGCTCGGCTCCTAAGGGTCCTAGCCTATAGCCTTCCTCAGGAACTGAGCTATCAAATGCAAAATTAATTTTTCAAATCCGACTGGCAGTTCCAGAGATTAGCGCGTTCAAACATATAAACAAACAAATTCTTCAGCTTTATTATTAGTATACATGACATAGCATTTAAGTAATAACAGCCACACTGGTCGATCTATAAGGTTAAGCTACGCTTGCCGGGGTTGGTCCGTGGATGGGTGACCATCTTTTCATAACGAGACTCCTCCGTGCCTCGGAAAACACGTTAAGTTGTTGGTCCTGGCTGTCATTCGTGGATCTTTGACAGTCGTTACGGGTCGTTAGAAGCCCGAAAGCCTGACAACCAGTCTTACCAAGGAGTATCATATTACACAGTAAGTGGGTTGTGGAGGTCAGATAGGCAGTCGCTCCATGTAAAATACTGGTATTCAGCTGCAACCGGTTAGACTGGAAGCCGACACCAACATAGTTGGGAAAAGGCTAGGCAGATTGATCGAGATGACATAGCATCATAACATAACGGCGAAATATGGATTTTCATTAGTTTTCGTATGGCGTGAAGCTGTGCTCGTCACCAGCACACTCACGTCCGGCGCACTTCGTTGGGGACTTGATCACTGGTCACTGCTCGGCGACCGTACACCACTTCTGTCTCTATGAAGAATACACGCATCAGCCCTTTCTATCTCCATTTTTGACATCGCACCGTAGAAACCCGTCTAGAATCTGTCATTTTGTTTCGTTTCTAACGATGTTTGTCTAGACTATTTCGGAAGAAAGTTTTCTATTGCAAACCGACAGAGTGACAGCTAACAATGTTACTGTCTAGGGTAGTGAAGACAATTTGGTTTTGTAATCGTCATGCTACAGACAGTAGATAATTATCTAATCGACGGCCGCGAAGTACCTATATACGGTTATCTACAAAACTACGATTTTACAGAAGAGCATTTTGAACGCAAAACTGTGCTAATTAATAAAAAAACAATGCTATCTTCTTCTACTTTACATCATTTGGTTAATAGGGCTTTACCAATGAAATGGCAGGTATATATTAGGGTTGCGTACCTCAAAAGGAAAAACGGAACCTGTCTATCCGTCTGTTACAGCCAATTTGCTCCGAATCTCACGGACCGATTTAGTTGAAAGGTACACATTTTTATGAATTTCTGTGACCCAAACATGGAATTGTGACGAAAAAAATTAATTTTTAATATGGGGATCACTTTATACCCCCTTATCTCCGAAACTATTGAGCCTAAAGTAAAAAAAAAAATACAGAAAATAGTTCTATATTACAATAGATTACAAGAAAATTGATAAGAAGTCTGTGGTCTAAAAATAATATAGTAAATCTATAAATATTCTGCGTACAAACTTACATTAGAATTAGAATGCAGTTAGAATGTATGGGAGACTATGTTTTTCAACTACAATGTTAAGTTTGTTCTTGGATAACTTCATCCCAACTACTTACGGAACCCTTCATTGTGTGTGGTCCGATACGCACTTGGCCGGTTTTATTTTTCAAAATACGGTTCTTCGTCACTTTGTCAAAAAAACCGGTCAAGTGCGTGTCGGACCGCGCACAATGAAGGTTTCCGTAGTTGGGATAAATTTATCCCAAGAACAAACTTAACATTGTAGTTGAAAAACGTGTATTTTCTTAAATAACTTTAAAATGGTTTATTTTAAAATTATAAAAAAAAAATACATTTGAGACTACAGTAAGCCCTTTCATTTGATATGTCGCACGGTACAGTTTGCAAAACTTATTTTTTAATTTTTATTTGCCCCCCAAAACTGACCCCCATATTCAAAATGTATTTATTTACGTTACACGTCCGTGTTTGGGTCACAGAAATACATATGTGTACCAAATTTTCAACTTAATCGGTTCATTAAATTCGGAGCAAATTGGTTGTGACAGAGGGACAGACAGACAAACAGACACACGAGTGATCCTATAAGGGTTCCGTTTTTTCCTTTTGAGGTACGGAACCCTAAAAATGGTGTAGTTGTCTTTATATAAAATGAGAATAAAATTCTGTGATAAAACAAAGAATTCCGAGTCGAATTATTTATGTAAAAAAGTGAATTTCGTAAAAGTGTAGTTGACTCTTCCTTTCTACTTTGTTGCCGTCATACTGTCTACACGGTGAGGTCATTTTAGTGTACTCTGCCGTCGACAAACTCCTTTCTGTGGTCATGGTACGCGTGCTGCCTGACAGTGCTGACAGTGCTGACCATAGAGCTATACGGATAGAGAAGCTATCGTAAACAAAAGTTTTGCTCCATTTTGGAAAGAATTAAAACTAAAGTTCGCTGCAGTGTTAAAACATTAGTTATGTCGTCTAACCAAACTATTAAAACATGAAGCGCTAGATCGCTTACAGAGTACAGTTTTCTCGCGACCAAAACGTCGTAAGCGCCGGGTATTTCATGGCGCTTACGCGTTTCCTTCAACGTAGTGAAACAACGTGAAGCCCTTATAGATAATACACCGCAGAAGAGATACAGCCACGATATGGCTTTTGTACCTACGAAACTTCGTTAGAGTGAATTCATACTCTATTTCAAAATTTATAAGTGTTTAAATAAATAAAAAAAAAATGGTAAAGTAGAAAAGTAAAAGACCACTATCCACTAGCTACTACAGTGAAAGAACACTATCTTTCCATTTCGTCAGAGTTGTTAGTTTATTATATGTTTTATTTGCTAAGTGAATTGTTTTTTTTTATTTTATGTATTTTATTTTCTCTTCTACTCGTACACGTTGTCTACATCTCCTTTATCCTTTGTCGTATCGCAGGTATGCTGGAAGAGATTTTTTTTCAGCATATTCTAAAGGATTACTACAAGGAATAGCTGACTTCTTAATAAAACGCTTCCAGCTTTAGTCGTATAAATATCACCAGCTCGAAAGTGTGCAGATCACACAAACGAATATTTTGTAGGAAGCCACGTGTCTTCGCTTCTATCCCTTTGAAGAATTTTTATCAATTTTTCTCTTTTCGGATGACCCGGATGAACAAACCTGAAATATATAGGTATATATGTGAATGACTGAATGGGACGAGATCTTAGTAACAGTAAAAATGAGTATTTCTCAAAATAGATGTACATTTGTAGAAAAAATCATGTCTCAAAAGTTTGAGTCAAAATATTAAAATAAAATGATTAAACTTCTTGTAAGATATTAAATAATAATAATAATAAAATATTTTATTGACATAAAAATAGATGTAACATCTTCAATTGAAGCCCTAACTCCTGAGCTAGGTGGTACCTGTGTTACAGGAGTCAGTGTCTTCACCCGATTTTAGAACATTAATTAATTATGCAATAAAATTAAAACATCATAAAACGAAGGGAATTTAGTGCATACATGCTCTTGAGTGGTGTTAGTGAGTGTTGTGTTTATGTGTGTGTCTATATGTGTGTGTGTGTGTGTGAGTGTGTGCATGTTGTGTGAGTGTTTGGGTTTTATGACTGGGCTATGGGTTATTATCTGAGTTTGTTTGTCTACATTACTGTTTAGTTATCACGTGTATAGTTCTTTCAGTAAGTTTTCTGTCTGTGGGTAATCCAGTGTTTGAAGCCATATGTTTAGTTTCATCTTAGTTTTATATTTTATTAGTGGGTTGACGTTGAGAATTTTATTTACTTTATTATAAATATAAGTAGCTAGGTATGGGCGCTGCCGTCGAGCGGATGCGGTTTTACATTTGACTGCGCGACATACATTGTTGATAGTTCTCTTATGTTTCATTGCGTGATTTACAGGTGTTATTTCATGCTGTTGCATTATTAGCTTGAGAAGGTATAGTTGTCTCACTGTAAGTACTTGACAACTTTCATATAGGGTTTTTGTAGGGAACCGGTACGGTTTGAAGGTCATGACTTTTAACAAAGATCTTTGGGCTCTCTCGAGGTGTATCATAAAGGTTTTACAAGCACCTCCCCATGCCGTGATACAGTAACCTATGATTGACTGTGCTAATGCCAGGTACACCACACGGAGAAGCTTAAAGTCGGCCACTTGCCGTAGTCTTTTAAATGCCCATATAAGTTTCCTAACTCGGCAGGCAGTCTGCTCTATGTGGGGACGCCAGCCAAGTCTCTCATCCAGAATCACACCCAGGTACTTCATTGTCTTTTTTTGTGTAATTGGAAGGCATGAGCATGGAAGATTGTGGTTGGAGTCATTACAGGAGTGCGCTTTAAGGTTTATTATTGTAGGTTTCGTTTTAGCGAAGGTAAATTGCAGAAATGAGGTTTTAGAAATATTAAGGGTTAGTAAGTTAGCTTCCAGCCAGTGGATTATTTTACCTAAGCCTTTCTCTGCAGCTTGCCGTGCCGCATCCCAACTCTCTCCATGAAATATAAGTACGGTGTCGTCTGCATAGCTAAATATTTTACCCTTAGTAAGAGACTGCTGGCATAGGTCATTCACATAGAGCAGGAAAAGACTCGGGGATAGGCAGCTACCCTGAGGCACACCATAATCAACTCTAGCTTCATTGCTAATGACCTCACCGATCTTTACTTTTTGTGTACGGTCATTGAGAAAGTCTGCAAATATGCTTAAAGCCCTTCCCCGAATACCAGCATGTTCTAACTTGGTCACAAGGGTTGGAATACAGACAGTGTCAAACGCCTTGGCTAGGTCCAGAAAAACACCCAGACATTTTAGCTTTGTGTCCACTTTTCCAGTCACGTAATCAACGAGTTGATTAACTGCGTCTGCGGTGCTTTTCCCGGACCTAAAACCAAATTGTGTGTCCGATAATATTTTATAGTGTTCTAGATATTTCATTAGTCTACGGTTCAATAATTTTTCCAATATTTTTGATAGTGCTGACAGAACTGAGATAGGTCTATAATTTTTAATATCGTCCTGGTTTCCACCCTTGTGAAGCCCTGGTTTCCATATTTGCGAAGGGATGAAGAAAATATACTCCTGATTAGGATTAGATATCGCAAGGACCGAAAATACTTCATAAAATAGTGTAACGCTTCAAGTTGTCACTATCATGATTTACTTTTCCATACAAAATCTTTTTGTCTCAATGGGTACCAACGACTTTGCCGCTTCAAAAAATACTACTTGACGTATGTGCAACGTTCTAATTTTCTGTAATTAGCACCTTCGTATAATCAGGTTTAAGGTTCAAAGTTGCTAGTATCCTGCTTTCTTTAAAATAATTACGTTTCACGCAATAAACAAAATGTCTCGCCTTTTTTACTTTTTAGTCACGTACTCTTTAGTCACGCCATTTCTCAGTAATTTCTTTAATTTCTGAACGAATCTGTAGTATTTTGTACTGACAACACTAAAAGCGTTCCTATTGGACGATGGTAAATGTCAGCGCCATATTTTTTCTCTGTCAAAAACTAGATTCTCTTGGTGCGCCGGCTGTTTTACTGTTTCGATACGAATGAAAATTATTACTTTTTTCGGGGTACTTACCCCGAAAAAAGTTCTGAATTGTATATCAAGTTAATAAAAATGTATGTTAGGATAATTGTTTAAGTGAATTACATTCTTCAAATTCATTTTGGACAAAAAATCTACTTCTTATATAGGTTATGGGTTATAATTCCTTTTACTGTTTCGTTGTTTTTCGTCACGTAACGAAATAGTATGTTATAAAGCTGGGTGTAGACTGGTTTTTTATTTATTTACCGGGGTTACTTTTCTGAACTGACATCCGTTTGCCTTCTTATTTAGTAAGGTAAAAAGCAACGACTTTTGTTTAACGACAAGATAATCAGCTGATCAGTCCAAAAAGCGCGGGAAGTTGATTTTTTTTCTACGAAATTATAAAACTCGTAAAATAAAAGTCTATTATTGCTTTTGATGTGGTTGTAAAATTTGTGGTCCCTAAAACTAAAGATTTAGACTGTGTTCCTGAAGTAAATATAGTTAAAAAAATAGAATTGGTCGAAAAAGAGGGCAGTCTTTCTCTGATGAATATAGAAGACGCAGTTTATTTTTAATTCAGTTTTCTCTGTTAAAATTTTTTCTTTTTCCTGTCTTTTAATTTGAATACTTCATTTTCATTTCAGCTAATAATAATAATGAAAAACATGTTTTTAATTAATTCCCATAATCCCTGCACCTTTATTAAAGCACTCAATGCACACTCAGCTTTAGTTTACTATTTCGTTACTTTGTAAATTATTTCGTTACGATATTTCATAACAACTTTTTCGTTACGTGTACATCTTTCGTGAGAACTACTCAAATAATGCAATATCACCTACAAACGTGTAAAATTAAGTATGAATACCTACTAGCTCGCGTAATACCTAAGTGCTAACGAATGACCAAAATTATTTACGATAAAAAATGGCTAGTATTTAACTGAGCACCAGATCTAATGGAATATTGCACCAAAAAATACTTTTTACCACCAAAAATAATAAATGTGCACCAAATTTTTAATGCCAATTTAAAGTGAAATTATAACCAAAAATATTACATTTTGCTCGTATGTTATAGAAATAACACCAAAATTAATTGTTGTTTACCCAAAAATAAAAAATAACCACCAAAATTAGAACCCCATTTTAATGTGAAACTGTGACCAAAAAATTATGTTCCCATGTTTAGCAAATTGAGTATTACTTTTTAATATATTATATTATCGAGCCCCAAGATACAGACTAACTGTCTAGTTTGAGGCTCACTGGCAAATATTATTTTGTAAACTAGATATAGGTAATATTTTAAGCTACTCATGTCGTCTCAACTTGTTGTTAACATATACAAACCTGCTTACTGTATTACCTAGACAATAAACCATTTTCTATTTCTATTTCTATTTCTATATAAAATAATTTCGAAATAAAATTTCACACTTTTCCCAGTAAATACTCGAATAAACATAAACTTACCGATGAAAACAGACACCTGATGATTCGCTGACATTTCTTGATGTATTTTTGCAGTATCGAAATACGCACGTCGTCATATTTTCTGAAATTTGTCAAAACTTATTTGATATTATAAACTAAAAAGAAAGAACGTAAAATAATTATTCAAAAATATTAAAGTGGTTTTAAAACAATTAAACAAATTAAAACACTTTCTAAAAACACCACGTGAAGCCTATGTTCAGACGTTCATTTTTACCTACAACCGGTTTTGTAATGGAACATCTGCATGTTTTTAGTATATGATTGTAGATGGCGTGGCATTTAAATGAAGATTTATCTTTTCTCTTGTGGTATTAGGATATTATTACCTATTTATTCACTTAAACAACAAATTATTTTACATACTTGCCTTCTGAATAGTTATTTACGTCCAGGTTCACACTTTTCTTCGAATGATCGTATTTTAACCTACTATTAGCACCGCCCCATACGCATCCACTCTCCATCGAACGTCAAAGTCGTACTACAGTAAGGTGTACGGATTGCAGTACAGTTCAGTCGAACACAGCGAGTGTTCGGATCGCGATATCTAGTGCGTAGTACATATATATCGATGGTGTTGACGCTCTCGGAGAATATAATTTTCTCTTTCACCGTAAAGCTCCGTGTACACGGTGTGCAAGTTTCTGCAACGTTCAAGACCAATTAATCGCATCCTCATGCCATAATGCACATTCAATTTTATTGCTATTCATGAATTGTATGCAAGTGTTTACACGCGTGCGATTCCATAAAATGGCATTCAAAATAATTGGATGCAAGTTTTGCCATTAAATAAAAAGACTTAATTGTGTTGTTTAGACGATGCTAGTTAATTGCCCTTTTTTATGGTATGCCACAGGCAATAAACTTGTACCGTGTAAAAGGAGCATTATTGTAACAAAGCAACATCGTTAGCTCCAACAAATTCAACTTTGACGAGACGCTTATTTGTTGTTCATACAAAATTAAGACTTATTACAACTGACGAAGGTTTGTTATTATTTTACATATTATTCCGCATAATTGTGCCACGCGCCGGATATCTACGTGGTAGCCTCCACTTGTTGTTTATATTCCGCGGTTAGCTCCACTGATAACAACAGAATTGTGAGAAAAGGAAGTTCTTAATTAAGCAGATACTTTTATGAAATTTGAAATTAAGCTCCCCGTGTACGATTATATCAAAGCCCCGCAAAATTGAAAGAAGAAGTATGTGCAAGTCTTCACCCAAACGTTAAAAACGGTCACTCATCAAAAATATATTTCCCAACAACAAGACGGGATGCGTCGCAGCTTCGTTTGATCTGTTGCAACACCATTTTTATATTTAGGCCGCGCTAACTGCATCACTCATATTTATCTTCCTGAATTCTTTACATACTTACATAAACTCTCGCCATCTCCCCACGGGGGTAGGCAGAAATTACAGAACTACTCCATTTGCCTCGTTTCCTATCATACATCTGGTCACACACGCACGCCGGTTGCAAGTGCTACGCGCTTGACCTTTCTGAAGAACATCACCAATATGGTCTCGGTCAGTAAGGGCTTCTTTACGTTATTTTTAAAAGTTCTTAGTAAAACCTAAAGTTGAGCAAATAAAGAGATCATGGAAACGCCGGGAGCGGACGACCTAGAACGACATTGGTGATCTTCTTCAGAAAGGTCATGTATGACCAGATGTATGAAAGTAAACGAGGCAAAAGGAGAATGTAAGGATCGTAGCAGGTGGCGTTAATTAGTGTCTGCCTATCGCCATGGGGAGAAGGCGTGAGTTTATGTATGTAAAGAGATAATTAATTTATTAATTCACCTGAATGATGGCCAGACCTCGTACCAAAAGCTTTGCGATGACTGTATCCTGGTGTGGCATCCTGGATGAAGGCGAACCTAGCGCCGGTCTTTATTAAAAGCTGCGGCATCAACGAGTCGAGCAGTAACTTGATTACGTGTTAGGCGGCTAGAGTAATATGTTGTAATCTGTGCGGGACAGACGTCAGCCGTAATTAGGTCAGCGAGGCTGCCGGAGTGCGCGGTGTTGCCTCATCGCGGGTAATCTCTGCTGTTGGCTTAGACATGTGAGGAAAGGATAGCGGTCATTGTAATAAACATGTAAAGATTTTATTTCACACTAGCTTGTGTTCGCGACTCCGTCCGCGTGGAAGCCAACTGTACCATAAAAGTATCCTATAACACACTAGCTTGTGTTCGCGACTCCGTCCGCGTGGAAGCCAACTGTACCATAAAAGTATCCTATAACACACTAGCTTGTGTTCGCGACTCCGTCCGCGTGGAAGCCAACTGTACCATAAAAGTATCCTATAACACACTAGCTTGTGTTCGCGACTCCGTCCGCGTGGAAGCCAACTGTACCATAAAAGTATCCTCTAGCACTCGGCAATAGTGTAACTTTATATCAGTGAAAGAATTTTTGAAATCGGATGAGCAGTTTCCTACATCAACACTTACAAACTTGTAACTCTATATAACATTAGTGTAGATAGCCTACGGGCACTTATGGAACGTCAGGAGCTGGTGCACGCTGCTGGGGGCCATCCACCACCTCATAGCTGCCACGGTCACCTGGTCATCTCTTAGCTGCCACGGCTTATTTTAAATTTGTTGTTTGTACGGTTCCGTACCTCACAAGGAAAAAACGGATCCCTTACCTATAGAATCACACGTGTGTCTGTCTGTTAGTCCGTCTGTCACAGATAATTTGCCCCGAATCTAAGGGACCGATTTAGTTGAAATTGAATAATCGACTGTGAATGTGAATTACTATGACCCAAACACGGACGTGTAACGAAAATAAATGAATTTAGAATTTAGAACGGGGGCAAATAAAAAAATTAAATAAAAAAGTTTTGCAAACTGTACCGTGTGACATATCGAATGAAAGGGCTTACTGTGAGGGTCTCAAATAGATTTCTTTTATAATTTAATAAAAAATAGTTTTAAAGTTATTTAAGAAAATATACGAAAATGGACCATTCTCTCCCCTTATCTCCGAAATGACTGAGCCTATTTTGAAAAAAAAAATACCGACATTAGACCTATATTTATAGATTACAGGTTATCAAATTGAAGGCCTTAATGAGCAGATTAAAAAAAAAGACTTGTCGCTAAAATGTATAAAATAAAAATAAGTAATTAAAAAACATTTAAAAACACGGCTGCCTTACCAAAAACTGAACTAAAATGTAAAAATCAAGTTGTATTAATTAATTTGTATAATTACTATGCAAAATGTTACTCATTTACTCCTTGACTAAACAAATAAATAGAGTGTCATTGCTGTCGGAGGACCACCAGGCCGACTGCAACAACAGTTTAGTATGTGTTTAGTCAGGGAATAAATGAGTTACCTCTTGCATAGTCATTATACAGATTTATTAATACAACTTGATTTTTATTTTAGTTAATTTTTTGGCAGGGCTGTCGTGTTTTTTAATGACTTATTTTTTAAATAATGATGTTTTGTCTCATAGATTATTGTAAGTACAGACCAAAAGTGTGGCAACACTTCTGATTCCACTACCTATAAACTTTTTGCTTCACTCGATAAACAAGTAAATATTGTAATTTAATTGTAAACCCATCTGGGTTTACAATTATTTTTTTTTTTTTTTTAAGATTGGTTTGCGCTTGACTCTAGTTTAGGTCGGAGGCGACAGAGACAAAGTCGACGATGGAGTGAGCTTACCCAGAAGAAGCCTGTTCACTCTCACTTTGAAGAGATTAGGGTTGTATGCGCTCAGAAACACAGACGCAGGTAGTGAGTTCCACTCCTTTGCTGTGCGCATTATAAAAGACATTTGGAAGCGCCTAGTGCGAATTGGTGGAATAGCGACTAGGTAGGAATGGTAACTGGCAGTGCGTCTAGATGTCCGATGGTAGAAGGGGGCCGGTGGAATGAGGTCGTGGAGTTCTCGGGCACACTCTCCGAAGTACAATCTGTAGAAGACCGACAAGCAGGCAACCTTGCGGCGATGAGCCAAGCTATGAATGATAAATGATAAATGATAAATGATTTTTATTTCTGTAAGTAGGTTTGTACAAACACTTTTACAAGTCAATATTTTTTTTTAAACTAGATGAGGTCGGCGTTTCCTATCTGACTACTCTGAGAAGAAAGGCCGAAACAAACTCAGAGGTCACAGTCTCTTATAAAGTCCAGACATAATCTTGGTCACTTCATGTGAAGACCATGTAGATTGGTGTCTGAAATGGTCTTTTGAGGAAAGAACCACACAGATTGAGAGGACCTGTCCAGTCAGTGCACGCATTTGTCGCGCAGCTCAACTAGCTCAACGATTCGACGAACAATACCAAAGAAAGGACATTGGGGTAGGCCGCATAGATTACTCAAACTGCCAGACCATGATTAAAAATAACTGAGAGAAAAAATAAAACAAACAAAAAAAAAAAAAGGCAATGACCTACATAGTCTTCACATTCACAATAAAGTAAAATAATATAATACTTACAAAGTAAATATTAATGTCAACATTCAGTATGCAAAAATAAAAATAATATAAAATAAAATTGGAGCAGTTCAATCCCAAGCCTTTTTGTCCTCAATATAATCTTTAACGGTATAAAAAGCTTTCTGAAGCTTGGCTTCCACCAGTTCTAAGTCGCCAATGAGCCTCTTAGCTCTGCGTTCCACCGAGTCAAGCGCGGCTAGTTGGTACTTGGCTGATCCATCCCAAAGGTGACTGCAATACTCCATGCGGGATCGGACTTGCGCTTTGTAAAGAGTTAAAAGCTGTCCAGGCGTAAAGTATCGCTTCACCGTATTGAGGATGTCCAGCGTGTTGGCCGCAGTTTGGACCTTGTACGCGATGGTGGCGCCGAACTTGAGGCCAGATGTCAACTGCATGCATAATAACCACTTACGCAAGCTCTGGTCTGCATTAGTTTAGTACCGACCTATATACCTTTTTACGTTGGTTTAATGCTCTTAGCTTTTTACACATAACTATAAACTTGTATCTATACCAATTAAAATAAATTGGGTGCGGCCGTGCGGGTGAATCCGCGATCAGAAACTAATGTGCTATAGTTTGACCAAGACCGCTGTACCGCGCCTTAGGAATGCGTGGCGAGGCGGGGTGCAGCGCTGGCGAATGAGCGGTGGGACGCCGCACAGTATTTTATTTTATCTCAAAATGACCACCTCCCTGATTATTAGTGAATCAGATAGAGCTTTTTATTCTAATTGCGAGAGTAAAACTCCCATGAATCCATCTTAACTAGTTTAGGAGATATCCGGGGGTAAAACTTTTTACCCATATTTTGAAAAAATAATTTAAAAAATATTTAAAAAATTATTTCATCTAAACTTTTACAGTTGCTTTATTTTTTTAGCTACATTTTAAAAGGTCTTGTTTTTATCTATTTTACGAGTCCTTTATGGCTGCTCTAGACCTCGTAGGAACCGAGAAATCAGCGATTTTGTGATTTTCGTTTTTATTTTTTTTTGCCCATGTTCCTCAGTATTAGAATCTGCAACTTACTTTAAAAAAGAGGTAATAAGGTAGACTACCAACACAAAAAAAAACAACAATTAATTCCGTGGAATCTCGGAAATACTAAGATTTACCCGAACTTATCCGAACCCGGGGTAATTACCCGCAAATTTTTTTAAGACATATTTTTTATATTTTTTACTTTATAAATATAGTAGAATTCTTTTGGCTTGTGTTTTGAAAATAATTGTGCTTAAACATCATCTGCGTTAAATAAACTATCTTCGTTGTAAAGAAGTGTTGTAAACTCATTTTCTTCACTCTCGGTACATGCAGTTTCTTCTTCGACATCACTGTTATCTTCATTTCAACATTCAGAATTGTCCGGTTACTATTATACTATTATTACTATTCATTTCTATAACAGCTTCTGGCAGTGGCATTCTCCTTCGGTTACTTAGGCGTTGTTTTAGCCGTATCGCTGATATGACAGGGTCGGATGACTCAAGCGCCCTGTGGAATAAGTCCATCATAGTATGAACCCTAGAATCTTTCCGGCTGTGATGTTCCCTATCCTGACGCCAAAATTTATTCCTCGACTCTCCAGCCTGTTCAGAGAGTAGTCCTATGGGTAGCGCTGAATTCTCTATAATTTTTTCTCCGTGAATTAAGATTTTATGTATAGTAGTAGTCATAGGGTGCCAGTTGTATTTCTCTACATACTTATAAGCCACATTTTTACAAAATGTACCGAATTTTTTTGCGTCTATTGGTAATCCCGAATTGATGGCTATTAAAATTACATTTAGGTCATCGACGAGCCATTTTTCAATGCCAAGTATATTAGCAAACGTTTGGCGGCTTTGTTCACTTTTGAATACTCGCCGAGCCGTATTGCCGTCATTTGAGGTGCCTGAATTAGGTTTAACAACGTCTACCAATAGACTCATACTTTCCTTAATTTGGTTTTGGATTTCTTTTTTTCTTTCTGCAGTAATTTGTCCCAGATCAGAATTTTTCTTTACTCGCCACTGTCTGACTCTTGGGTCATTTTTATATCCCAAGTGCAGCAAGAATTCCAGGCATCTTATATACGCATGTAAAGGACTCATGCCGTTTTTCAGTGCCGCTTCCTCTGTAATTGGTATTGAAAAAGCAAGGTCTAGGTTATTGAAATTCGTGAAGGTCAGTTTGCAAATAGCACATCTTAATTGGGAAGACGTGTTGTTTATTATATTAAAAACTTTTCCATCAATTAAGCTCAGCGTTAAATTACAGTTTGTGAAGACAATAAATCCTTTTGATGTAAGTGTTGTAATAGGAGTCAAAAGCCTTATTTGTTCCTCTATATATTCTTTTTCAGACAGTATTCTTTCTTGCGTCTCTTTTCTATATTGGATGTGAAGAGGCCTACAAGAACGAAATGACTGTGGGGCTGGATTTAACCATATTAAACTGTTTTTGCCTCCGCATTCTTGAATTTTCAATGGTACCAAAGTTGTAGCAATTATTGACTTTTCGTCAAAATCGGGGTCACCAGAATCCACGTCAAAAACAAAGAGCCATAAAAAGACTTAAAGCGAAACTGGAAGATGAACCACCTGAAAAATTGACAAAAACGTTTACTAAAACAATTACTGTTGGAGACGAAAAATTAAGTAAAAAAAAGTGCACGTGATTTGGAGATAATTATTAATAAGTGTATTGAAACTCCGGACAAACCAACTAAAATACTAACTATGATAAATCAAGAAACTCATCCTTATACTCCAGAAGAAACTCTTGGAATAATGATTGACAGAAGATTAAGCGTCGAAACTTATAAATTTTTACAGCAAGACTCCAAGAAAAGAGGATTTAATCTATATCCACCTTATCGTCAAGTAGCGCAAGCCAGACAATCATGCTACCCTTCAGAAGAAATATCTGTTTCAGAAATCGAAGCTTCTGTTACCCTGCAGGGTTTACTGGCCCACACACTCCAGCGTATCTTAGATTTAAATGAAGAATCTGTAAATCATTACATGGAAAAAGAGAATATCAGCCAATTGGCTTGTACTTTTTATGTTTCTTGGGGATTTGATGGAAGTACTGGGCAATCTGTATACAGACAGGAATTTAGAGAACATTCTGGTGACCGCGATTTTGACGAAAAGTCAATAATTGCTACAACTTTGGTACCATTGAAAATTCAAGAATGCGGAGGCAAAAACAGTTTAATATGGTTAAATCCAGCCCCACAGTCATTTCGTTCTTGAAGGCCTCTTCACATCCAATATAGAAAAGAGACGCAAGAAAGAATACTGTCTGAAAAAGAATATATAGAGGAACAAATAAGGCTTTTGACTCCTATTACAACACTTACATCAAAAGAATTTATTGTCTTCACAAACTGTAATTTAACGCTGAGCTTAATTGATGGAAAAGTTTTTAATATAATAAACAACACGTCTTCCCAATTAAGATGTGCTATTTGCAAACTGACCTCCACGAATTTCAATAACCTAGACCTTGCTTTTTCAATACCAATTACAGAGGAAGCGGCACTGAAAAACGGCATGAGTCCTTTACATGCGTATATAAGATGCCTGGAATTCTTGCTGCACTTGGGATATAAAAATGACCCAAGAGTCAGACAGTGGCGAGTAAAGAAAAATTCTGATCTGGGACAAATTACTGCAGAAAGAAAAAAAGAAATCCAAAACCAAATTAAGGAAAGTATGAGTCTATTGGTAGACGTTGTTAAACCTAATTCAGGCACCTCAAATGACGGCAATACGGCTCGGCGAGTATTCAAAAGTGAACAAAGCCGCCAAACGTTTGCTAATATACTTGGCATTGAAAAATGGCTCGTCGATGACCTAAATGTAATTTTAATAGCCATCAATTCGGGATTACCAATAGACGCAAAAAAATTCGGTACGTTTTGTAAAAATGTGGCTTATAAGTATGTAGAGAAATACAACTGGCACCCTATGACTACTACTATACATAAAATCTTAATTCACGGAGAAAAAATTATAGAGAATTCAGCGCTACCCATAGGACTACTCTCTGAACAGGCTGGAGAGTCGAGGAATAAATTTTGGCGTCAGGATAGGGAACATCACAGCCGGAAAGATTCTAGGGTTCATACTATGATGGACTTATTCCACAGGGCGCTTGAGTCATCCGACCCTGTCATATCAGCGATACGGCTAAAACAACGCCTAAGTAACCGAAGGAGAATGCCACTGCCAGAAGCTGTTATAGAAATGAATAGTAATAATAGTATAATAGTAACCGGACAATTCTGAATGTTGAAATGAAGATAACAGTGATGTCGAAGAAGAAACTGCATGTACCGAGAGTGAAGAAAATGAGTTTACAACACTTCTTTACAACGAAGATAGTTTATTTAACGCAGATGTTGTTTAAGCACAATTATTTTCAAAACACAAGCCAAAAGAATTCTACTATATTTATAAAGTAAAAAATATAAAAAATATGTCTTAAAAAAATTTGCGGGTAATTACCCCGGGTTCGGATAAGTTCGGGTAAATCTTAGTATTTCCGAGATTCCACGGAATTAATTGTTGTTTTTTTTTGTGTTGGTAGTCTACCTTATTACCTCTTTTTTAAAGTAAGTTGCAGATTCTAATACTGAGGAACATGGGCAAAAAAAAATAAAAACGAAAATCACAAAATCGCTGATTTCTCGGTTCCTACGAGGTCTAGAGCAGCCATAAAGGACTCGTAAAATAGATAAAAACAAGACCTTTTAAAATGTAGCTAAAAAAATAAAGCAACTGTAAAAGTTTAGATGAAATAATTTTTTTAATATTTTTTAAATTATTTTTTCAAAATATGGGTAAAAAGTTTTACCCCCGGATATCTCCTAAACTAGTTAAGATGGATTCGTGGGAGTTTTACTCTCGCAATTAGAATAAAAAGCTCTATCTGATTCACTAATAATCAGGGAGGTGGTCATTTTGAGATAAAATAAAATACTGTGCGCCGTGAGCGTTGACGAATAAGCGGCCTGCACTGCCCTCCGTCTCGCCGCGCACATACCTACGGCGCGGTGCAGCGGTCTTGGTCAAACTATAGCAGAAAACATCCACCATGCGGCAATTTTTGAATGCGCAGGTTGTTACTGTGACTTATTGAATTCTTTCCTCCGATAGATTTTTTTTTTTTTTTTGCGAATACCTATTTTAATTTTTTGAATAAATTAGTTTTCTTGAGATTACTCAGAAAACAACAGATAACTTACTAATGTAATGCAATTAAAATGCAATTAAGTATAACGTTTATTAATAATAATATTTTAATTGCTTTAGGTACATTAAGTTGTTCACTATGGATTTTCGGTCGAACAAAATGTACCCATGCCCAAATGTGACCCAGAGAGCTGATAGACCGATTTCGTGTAGGCACTAGCACACGACCATAGAGCTTGCACACGACTCACCACTGCGGGCCGGGGGACGAAGAAAATACAGCGGTTGTGATTGGCCGATGCAACAATGTCAGGACGTATGTCCAAACATAGTGATGCACAAGTCAGTTTTACAACAATAATATCGATATCGATAAAATTGACGTCTATTAATTGTATATTTTTTAACTACATATATTGATAGCTGATAACTGGGTGCAAAGAAACCCCTGATGCAACACTTCAATTAAATCAATCAGATAATTTAATCGACTGAAAGTATGTCTAATAAAAATATTAGCAATGTCCCTGTCGGAAAGAACAATAAATTTCCCGGAAACCAAATATCCCTGTAAACTGCATTAATCCACTCTTTTTCAGCTAGGAATATTTGGAAATCTAAAATGTAAACATTAAGTAATATTACTTTTTTAACATTAGGAAACATCGATAATTATTTTTATCGTCAATATCTACTTTGTTTTGAAGTTGTCATAACATTACAGCATTACTACAGGTAGACAGGGACAGACGTATTGACAATACCCTAGTGAGAGAAAAGGACTTTTCAAAAAGACATCAACGCGCTGTACATTTGTGTGCCATTTTACGTAAACAAGCAGTTTCGCTTGAGCCCTGCAATTATTCATAATATTATTAAATTCCTAGCTTGCGGCCGTGGCTTCGCCCGTGTGGTATGTCGGTAAAAAGTAGCCTGTGTCCTTTCCTGGCCCGTGAGCCTGAGTCGGCCGTATCGCAGTCAAGAGGCTGTATAGTCATTGATGTGAACTCTCGAGTTTGTAGGCCAAGTTATACTCTGTTGTAGCCGTATCTTCATTGCCAGCCTGTATCTGTCGGAGTTGGCAAGTTACAATGAAAAGTATCCGTATCGTGAAGTATCAATGTACTCGTATAGTATTAGTACAGGTACACCGAGATAAACACCCAGGTTATTAACTATCTGCGTGCCATCAACAAACATCCAAACTTTCACATTTATAATAGGTATCAGTACGATGTTGCCCTCGACTTCGTCTGCGACCAGTCCCAGGCTATCTACCTGTCCTCTGTTCCTCCAAATCCGTTCAGCAGTTTTAGCGTGAAAGCGTAACAAACAAACTCACTTTTGCTTTTATAGTATTAGTTAGGATAGTAGGGTTCAGTCTTAAAGTACATCGTCGATAAAGAAATAATCGTCGCGTCTACATGTTACGCGCGAGTTCCTCACAGTCGCCACTGTTGTTGAACCTTGTCTGTCCGTGGTGACTGTTTGGTCGCTAGTATTGTGTTGAGGAGCTGACTCTACCGCCGCTAGTTCTGCGACTCGAGTACCGTAAGCTGTAGCCTGCCGTCTCGGGAGCTATCAAACTTTATGCTCCTTTTGTTAAAAGGTTAGCACTGATGTTACCCATACACCTACATTCCTTTTTACATCTTTTTATTTTTGTGTAAGAGGGTATTTCCTTTATATAATAACACTAGCTTTCGCCCGCGTGGATGTCGGTAATTATCTCACGGGAACGTACTACCCGGATAAAAAGTATCCTGTGTGTTAATCTAGGTTATAAACTATTTATGTGCCAATTGTCATCCAGATCCGTTCAGCCGTTTTTGTGTGATTGAGTAACAAACATCCAAACTTTCTCATTAGAATATGAGTAGGATAACAGCCGCACGGGTCGATCGAAGGTTAAGCAACGCTTGCCACGGTCGGTTCATGAATGGGTGACCATACCTTACATATCGAGACTCCTCCGTGCCTCGGAAAGTACGTTAAGCCGTTGGTCCCGGCAGTCACTCGTAGATATTTGACAGTCGCTACGGGTAGTCAGCAGCCCAAAAGTCTGGTAACCAGTCTTGCCATGGGGTATCGTGTTACCCAGTAACTGGGTTGTGGAGGTCTAATAGGCAGTCGCTCCATGTAAAATACTGGTATTCAGCTACATCCGGTTAGACTGGAAGCCGACCCCAACACAGTTGGGAAAAGGTTATAGGCAGATAAATTGATTGATATTGTGGGTATTCCTTTTAGACGTACTTATTGTGCTAGGACTCAGGTGTATACTGACGTAGGTGTTATATTCATTATGGAAGATGAGCGGTTTGTTGACGTTCTGTCTGGGCGCAGCGGCTGTGCCTTCTATGGAGGAAGCATTACATAACATATAACATGTTATGTTATTGGAAAGTGGTTCCGGTTGTTGGTGTCGGCGCGCGCGCCTCGTGTCTGTGAACATAAACGTTAGGATCATTGATTGCTGGACACTGTTCAGTCATACGCAATGCGTTCCTCACCGCTAATTGACATTGTGTGGAAATCAGTTGTAATCGTATGGGCATGTGATGCGGAGGAATGAGGAAAATGTCGTCAGGAAAGTATTGAGTATGAACGTGGAGGGCTGTACGAGTAGGGGAAGACCAAAAAACGATGGATGGACTCAATGGACTGTGAAGATGACATGACGACCAACAGAGAAGTGTACATGTTGCGCCCAACACAAATAAACTGGGATACGGACAGGGGAATGAAATTGAGAAAGTACAGCTTTGGAACTGTTATTTCAAGGTTACATCCTAACTAATTATAAATGCGAAAGTAAGTTTTGTTACCTTTTAACGCCTAAAACACTGAAATTTTGCATATACGTTGTCAGGTGTACAGAAACGGACGTACCTTTCATCCCGAAAAAAAGTACTGTTCCCGAGGAAAACAACAATAACGTTATTATGATAACAGATGGCGCCACGTGACTTTCGAATCATGATTGAATTATATTATTATATAAACTATCGATTATTATTGTTGAGCGGATTTGGTTGAAATTTTGCTTATGTCGTGGATTTGGACATAGGATAGTTTTTGTCCCGGTAGCGCATTCCCGTGGACAATTTTGTCCCGGTACGCATTCCCGTGGAATATTTTGTCCCGGTACGCATTCCCGTGGAATATTTTGTCCCGGTACACATTCCCGTGGAATATTTTGTCCCGGTACGCATTCCCGTGGAATATTTTGTCCCGGTACGCATTCCCTTGGAATATTTTGTCCCGGTACGCATTCCCGTGGAATATTTTCTCCGCGCGGGCGAAGACGCGGGCAAAAGCTGGTAGGTACCTTCAAGACATTTTCAATTCGTATTGTTTTATGCTAGACATTGTTGCTCACTGAATATTTTACCTATACTATTGCATCTCAGCCAAGATTATCTTGATTCAAGTGTTGCCTGTTATCACATTATCGTCGACCGTAGGTTCAATTGGACGTAGTTATGCTATAACGTTCCAATCCACAAGGTGGTCAAAATTGAGTTTTTGAGCCCAAGCTAGATATTTTGACAAGTATATAATAAAATAATGTTTATTTATTTAGTTGAAGTGATACATACTACTTAGTTGTACTCGCTACCAAAAAAAAGCGTACCACAAAATTAAAAAAACGCGATTTACTCAGTTCGACCTGCGTGTGGATTGGAACGTTATAGCATAACTACGTCCAATTGAGGTAAGGGACAAAATACCCAAAATGAGTTAAGTATACAGTTTTGTTCAGAATTTTTCGCTCTATCGAATGATGTATATGAAAAAATTCTAGCTTAAGAAAAATGTCCCTTACCCTAATGATTTTTGGATCCAAATTTCGAATCAGCCCCATAATAACAATGTATCTGAAAAACTATGCAATATAGGAACTTGAAATGATGTAATTATTGCCGCCAATCCACTTGAAATAAGGTAAGGGTCTTCCCAATCAACGAATTACCATTACATGGTTTATTTTTGAAGAAACAAGAATAAAACTGGCCTTACACTAATGTCTTTGTTATCTAAAAAAAATAATATCATCCATACTTTAAATGGATTGCACGAGTTTTGACATAGTTGTCCCTTACCTCAATTTGCATTGTCATACTTTAAGCAGTGTCAACGTTACACCAATTTGAATCGAATTATATTTAGGTTCGGTGTCCGTTACACTAATTTGCTGATGAGAGTATTGAATTATTTATCCCTGTTACCTTTATTTACACACACTTCTAACTTCATAACACAAGATAGCACGTACTTGCACTATTACCATCCTTTTCTATCTCACAACGTCTTTCTTTGTGCGAAAGAGAGGATGATACCAATGCGAAAGCAGCGCGCGGGCATCAAAAAAGTCGCTATCAGTGCGAGTTCATCATTCTGTCGTTTGGTCGGGATTGTGCACGGTTTTTGACAACAACAGTGGTAAAAATGGAAAACAAAACCATTTAAACCAATTGCTTCGACGCAGACAGAAATTACTACAATTAGTGAATAAGATAATTAATATATTTTTTAATGATTATAATGATTAAACATTGATCTCATGTTGAAGGCTGATTAAGCGGTAAAGCGGTAGTAAGTAAAATTGATTATTTTAATTTGATTAACAATGCCTTAGAGGCTCTATTAGGATTATTTGCAGCTACTTTTTTATTTGAATAAAAATTCAAAGTAATTATAGGTAAAATTGTTACCATTTCTTTTAATAATTTGATTACAATAAACATATTAAATGAAATATAAATTGTTTTATTAAATCTATACAAATTAGCTATTACAATGTACAAACATTTCATTTCATTGTACTATGTAAGCAACACACAAAAAACAGACACACGGTTCTAATACATTTTCATGTCTCTTAAATGATTTCTTGTAACAATAATAACGATTTCCAAATTTATGATATCCGTACGTCAAAAGTGTGTACTTCATTTTATGTCAAAAATCTCTTTACACTGTATTTTTTCCATAATTTTTTTCAACAAGTGCTTTACACTATTTTTTCATTAATAAATTGAATCCAACGCAGAGGTCAATTTAATGTAAGGGACGAGACTACAAGATACTTGGTCAGTAAGGGACATTACTAACAAAATACGTTGTTGTAAGGGACATCTATTTTCTTAAATAGCTAATTTATTTAAATAAATGTTACACGTGTAGATAGAGCACTAAAATACAAGATTATGTGTGAAATCAGACCCGAAAAAGGTTAATAAGAAAAAAAGTTATAGGCGATTTAGTCCGAAAAAAAACTTTGTCGGCCTCTCCTGAAAAATCGTATTTTGTCCCTTACCTCAATTGAACCTACGGTCGACGATATAATTGTCTTCATGTATGTTTACGTTCAGGGTCTCAGCGCCTCAGGTCATTCCTCCTCCCACCTTTATATCACGTCAGTACTCACACAATAGCTCTCGAGTAATATGGCGCACTTGACGTATGTCATATTCAATAGTCCTTCACATTATACAGTCGCATGCTTTGGTAATATGATCAGCATTGTGCACTAATTCTTTGTTCTGCCGTATCCTGTGCGCTCAGTTTGGGGTCTTAAACTTAAATAAATTATTTCAAGACGACTTGGTAGGACAAAATGCGTGATCAATTGAAAACTTGTAAGTAATGTGGATGATTTAACAAAACCAGCCAAGTGCGTGTCGGACCACGCACAATGAAGGGTTCCGTAGTTGGGATAAATTTATCCCAAGAACAAACTTAATATTGTAGTTGAACAATATGTTCTCCCATTCATCGATATACGTCATGGTCAATTCTCTAACTGCAAAATTAAGTTTGTAAGCACAAAAAAAATATTGCATGATAAAACTACAAATTAACAACTTTCGGACTTTTTCCTTTACTTGTGCTGTGAGAGCTTGCTTCTAGCCAAATTGCATGATTCTACGTGAACGGGAAGTACCTACTACCTATAGGTTTTGATTCCCTTGTGAAATCGCAAAATATGCGACATAAACGGTCATTATCTTTTGATCGCGTTCATTTACAAGTTTAATATTTTCACAGCTAAAAGAGACTAGACTTGAGTATTTGATATAAATATATAAATTTTAACTATATAGGGTTATTTGTAAAACACCAGCAATCTCTTAAGAGGTCATTGTACTCATCATTATGAACAACTTTTACTATGGGACCAAACCTGAAATCGCGAAAAAATCAGCTGTTCAGTACATTTATGTTCGCATAATTCGTCAAAATGTACTGAACAGCTGATTTTATTCCGCGACTACAGGTTTGGTCCCATAGTAAAAGTTGTTCATAATGATGAGTACAATGATCCCTTAAGAGGTTGCTGGTGTTTTACAAATAACTCTGTATACCTTTACGCGTTCCTGAGAAAAAGGGTCTTGACAGACAGACAGACGGACAACAAAGTGATCCTATAAGGGTTCCTTTTTCCTTTTGAGGTACGGAACCCTTAAAAGCAGTTTTTCGACCCTTTCTGTGACTCGTAATTTATTTATTATAGATAACGGCGACTATTGTTTTGGCCACCAACTAAACTAAACTGAACAGAACGTACATACTCGTATGTTGCTTATAAGTAACGTATGATTGTGGTTTCTAACAGTCTCAGTCGATCTCGATCAGTTTGTAATTTTGCATAATAAAGGGTTCTGTATCCTGACGAAACTTTTTGAGAGAATTTGAACTAACCCGTCTGTAGATTACATGCGTTTGAAGCACATCACAAGTTGTTACTATATTAGTGTCTTTACAAACGGCAAGAGAGTAAAACTCAGTGGTTTCATTGTTCAAGTCAGTCACGTGTCGCTAATGAGTCGCCTCATTTCCTTGAGTAGTTCATTGTGTATTGTGTCGTGCTGCCGGAGGAGACGAGCGCAATACCGGTCGGAGACACGTCGAGATATAAGCGGCAGGCTTATTACGTATTTTGCAGAAGCCTAGCGATAGCAAAATTTGCGCAATAATTGCTTTTCAATCACAAATCAGTATGACGTATCGCTGATATCGCTGATGATTGCGATTGAAAAGCAATTATTGCGCAAATTTTGCTATCGCTAGGCTTCTGCAAAATACGTTATACGGGTACCGGACTTGCCTGGATACACCCACAATACCTGGGACCGCGAGGAATAGATAAATAAGTATTCATTACTACAATAAGTACTGCAAAAGCATGTCGCACGCGGTGGCGCCAGCATTTTGCAAGAAGCACACCTTTATTAAAGTGTACAACTTGTAATGGTCCCAAGTATGAGTTTGTGTAGCACAGCCGCCGTGACGTCGTGAGCTCTTGTCAGTAACAACTATAGATGGGCATATACCCGGTAAAAACCCAGAGTTTGATTAAATACCCATTTATACCCATTTTTAATTTATACCGGGTAAAAATTAAATCAGTTTAAACTAATTATTGTATTTTTTAATAGATACTTTGACATACAGAATTTTATAATTTATTTTGTTTGAGACCGTCGTCGTCGTCGGGCATATACGTTATAGTGTTATAGCACTGTAACACGGACTAGAAAAAAAAAGAAGTTTTTTTTTTAGTTGTCACACAGTGCCAAAAGTACCTACTGAATTAATAGAGAGGTTTAGTCAAGTTTAGTATTCATCATCTGCCTAGCCTTTTCCCAACTATGTTGGGGTCGGCTTCCAGTCTAACCGGATGCAGCTGAATACCAGTATTTTACATGGAGCACTGGAAAAATGATGGCGTTAATAGTTCATAATACGTCCCCTGATAGGTTTCATTAGAATTATTGTATTGTGTTTTCACTTATTTACTTGTTTTGAAATGTTTTCACGATATATATGTTACTTATCTACATATTCTTAAAGGTAGTGTGCAGCATTTAGTTAAAACATGTGCAGTCAGTACAGTACTCATTTGTTTTGGTTCTAATAAGTTGATTTTATTAAAAAAATTATGTTGAATAATGATTTAAAAGACATTTAATTTCGTTTTAATTGAAATCAATATTTTATCTTCAATTGTCAAGGTCAAAATTAAAATGATTGGTCGTAGTATTGATGACGAAGCCAATTAAATAATATAACGACATTATTCATTTTTTACCTGGTATTTTTTATTAATACCCGGTAAAAAAGGGTATTTTTTCCAATTTATACCTTCCCATTTTATACCCACCCGCCCATCTCTAGTAACAACATCCATCACAAATGAAGCACCAGCTCCTCATTGCAATTAAATACACAACGCGCACTAGTTCAGTTGCAACGCGCATGCGCACCAGCATCACGCAGCTCGCGCACATGTTCACTTCTATCTCTACAAAGAATAGACACATCTTTTTCTATACAAAGTGATATTTCGTTTCTCTATTTTTGAGAAATCCTTCTACAATCTTTCATTTTAACTTTTGTTTGTCTAGGTTTTTTTATCTAGACTATTTCGGAAGAAAGTTTTCTATTCAAACTGTCAAAATCATACTGACAAAGTGATAATTGTCTGTGAAGAGAATTTGATTTTGTAATCGCCATGCTAAAGACAGTACGAAACTTTCTTCTCGGCGGCCGCGAAGTATACATAATATATACTTATACATACTTATACGGTTATCTACAAAACCATGATTTTACAGAAGAGCGTTTGGAACGCAAAACTGTGATAATTACTAGAGGAACAAAGCTATCTTGTTCTATTTTACATCATTTAGTGAATAGGGCATTACCAAAGAAATGGTTCAGGCCAATATTACTGTAAAATATTTTTCTTTTTCCAAAATATGGTTGTTCGTCACTTTGTGAAAAATTGGTGTAGTTGTCTTTATATACGAGACTAACAGAAAAAAATCCTATGATAAAACCAAGAATTCTCAGTCGAATTATGTAAAAAAGTGAATTTTGTAAAAAGTGCAGTTGACTACTTTGTTGCCGTCGTACTGTCTACACGGAAACCTAAGTTTTGTCTATTGTTCGTCGACAAACTCCCTTCTATGTTGGGCATGCTACGCGTGCTGGCGACTCGGTCAAGGTCACGCGCCGCACTGCGTCCTCCGCGCGCTGTGCGGACTATTCGCGGAGGAGAGTAGGAGGCAGTAGGGTCGCGGCTGTACAAGGGAAGATGCTGTAAAACATTTTCCTGTTACGCAGCGATATGTCGCAGCATTCCCCTGACCCTGATGTCACAGCGCGGCTTCACAACCGGCGATCACAGACGATTACCTGAAATACTGAACTAGACCACTGAACGGATTACAATAAAACTTGCCATGGAGATAGATAGCATCCTGGAGAAGGACATGGGCGCTACTTTTTGTTTCAGAAATAAGCATAAAGGGAGTGATAAAGGGGATGAAAGTTTAAGATCGCCGATTGTGAAGGGGCGCCATTACATGTCTTGGAATGTTTGGATCTAGGACAGGCCGGTTTCCTCACGATGTTTTCCTTCCCCGTTTTGGGTTCCAGTGCGTGGCTGGGTTCGAACCCACCTACACCTCGCAAGTCGGGGCCACTACTGCTGGGCCACCGAGTTGTAGCGCTCCCCGCTCCCCGCACCCCGCTTGCTAGTCTCAGTTGCTAGTGATATACTCTTGCCAAGCATTTGTTTTACTTTTGACATAAGCACGCCTATGAAGTTCCTTATTTAGGTATTGACAGGCAACCATAGACAAACAAATCCAATACTTGATGGACGCTGAAGTAAAATAAATCGATGGCTCCTAAGTATACTGAGTTCTAATAACTGAAAGAGTGAATGGTTGATTTCAAATGTTATCATCATTATTAAATGAAACCCACAACACACTCTTTGAATGCATTCATTCATTAATCAGCTTATTTCAGATAAAACCAATCCAAACAATTACAAAAAATAACTTTTCGTAGTCGCTGGCGGACGCTCGCAGTATTGCAGAGATTTGTTGTGAATGTGCGCAGGCGGAAAGAGGAATCCTCCGCGCTGCTCCCCTGCCGTGCGCCAGTGTGCGCCGCCAGCTGTGTAAGTGCACATCAGCTGACTCGGTCAAGGTCACGCCTCCCGCCACCCCTCGCCTCCCTCGCCTCCCTCGCCTCCCTCGAGTCGCGATCGAGGGCTCTCTCGAAGTTGACGCTGGGTACGGTCGCAGTCACAGCGAGAATAAACATCTTTATGGACCCTTCAGAAGCAACTTACCTCTGTCCTCAGTTCAGACAGAACGGGAAAACCTCGCGCAGCTGGCTCGAGTGGAGCCGTCTCTGGCCGCCACTCACACCGAGAGCGACCGAGGCGCGCGCATGCGCGAGCCGACTGTGTCGATAGTTATACAATGTTATACTTAGGCTATGGTAATACGCTCCTATTGTCTATGGAGCCAGTCACTTGCTCGGACATTTTTCCGTTCTGTGTGAACTGACTGTAAGGGCGCGATCCCACTATGTCGTGACGACAGATTATCGTGTCGTTTAAAGCGTCGTGACTTGTGTATTTAATAGGTCGGGGAAAAAGTTTCTTCGCATTTTTTAAGAAAATTCAAAACTTTTTTAATATAGTTTATTTACATTTAACTAAAGTATGTAGGTACCATTTTGTTCGATAACTTTTTGCCATCTTGTAGGTAGGGACATGATCCCATTGCTATAGAAATTTTGGGACTTCTGGTCAAAATACCGCGACAAGTGGTTTTGGCAGTCCTCTCGTGATGTTAACCTGACACTGCCTAAAGAATTCTGAAGAGACCGAAACAGGTGGAAATCTGAAGGTGCAAGGTCAGGACTATACGGCGGATGCATTAACACCTCCCAGCCAAACTCTTAATTTTTGCTGAGTGGCTAAAGATGTGTGAGGTCTAGCGTTATCATGATGAAAAACCACACCCCTTCTGTTGATTAATTCCGGCCGCTTTCTCTCAACTTCTTGCTTTAATCTCATCAGTTGTTCGCAGTAGAGTTCAGAATCGATGGTCCTGCCTGGTGGTAACAGCTCATAATGAATAATGCCCTTCCAATCCCACCACACACACAGCATCACCTTGTTGCGAGTTAACCCGGGTTTCGCCACAGTCTGTGAAGCCTGACCGGCCTTTGACCACGAACTTTTTCGCACGTTCTTGTCATACGTGATCCACTTTTCATCACCAGTTATCAGCTTCTTCAAAAATGGTTCGGTTTCATTACGTCGTAATAAAGAATCACAAATGAGTACACGGTTCATTAGGTTTCTTTCAGTGAGCTCGTGAGGTACCCAAATGTCGAGCTTTTTTGTGTACCCAGTTTTTTTCAAATGCGCCAAAACTGTTTTGTGGTCAATTTCCAATTCTTCAGCTACGTCGTAACTACTGATATGCCGATCTTGCTCCACTTTTTCAAAAATGGCATCCATTTTATCCGTAATAGGGCGACCAGAGCGACGTGCATCTTTGACATCAAAATTTCCGGATTGAAAACGCTTAAACCAAATGTGTGCTACTCTCACAGACACTACACTAGGTCCATAAATTTTTACCTTTTTTGTAGTAAAATTTTAAAATGTATCGAATTTCTTCATTAGATTCACTCATCTTGACGGTACGAAAAACAAATGAAAATCACACATTTTCCTAATTTGAATTTGGAATTATGTTCTTTAAAATTTAAACTTTCAATGATACCAAAACCAGCCAGATACAAATAGTATAGCCAAAGAGATTTTATTACAAGTTCATACATACTATAATGCGAAAAGACTTTTTCCCCAACCTAATACATACGTGTACCAAATTTCAACTTAATCGGTCCATTAGATTTAAAGCAAATGCGCTTTGTCAGACGGACAGACAGATAGACATACAGACAGACACATGAGTGATCCTATAATGGTTCCGTTTTTTCCTTTTGAGGTATGGAACCCTAAAAAAGGCGTCGGGAAAATTCCCAGTACGATAATATCCAGGTAAATTGCCATTTCGGTAAATAATACCCAAACTATGGGTAAATATATTTTTTAAGTTATACTATCTCGATATTCCTACGGGATCGAGACTTATGCGGGTGAAACCACCGCGAGCAGCTAGTATTAAATTATTTTTTTTATTGTGATGTGAAATAATAAAAAAATACGCAAACACTAACAAAAACACAATGTGTCACTAATGTCAAGACGACGCACATGTTTCACATTACAACCGATTTTAAAAAAGGTTTTTTTTTGTAATAACTAGACGGAGGTGAAGATATAAGAATGTGTTGTTTACTTTGGCGTGATCTGTAACTGCTGCGCTGTCGCTGGACCGGTTTAGATAAATGAGATCTTAATGTGTTTGAGTTGGCGCGTGTTCTATACAATGTCTAGTATTCAATCTGTGAAACGCCTCGCTTATTATTGTGATTATTATCGGGCCGCGATCACCGCGGACGCTGGCGGTGCATCACTGTTCATTCTTATTACTAAGTACATCTGTCGTGATGGTGCATGTACACGTACTTGCAACAATGCCAAAAAACGACTAAATTCCAAAACCGCTTTGGAGACACAATTTTACGAAACGCAATAACGGCAACCGTTTAACTCATTGCTGGTAGTATATATATAGCGAGCAGGAACTTTACCTACTTGACAACACATACAACCGGATGATTCATGGTCACCTTAAACAAACAGGCAACGACAGATATAGGGGGACGGGTAATTACTGTAACCGATCTTAAGTTTATAATCGTGCGCTTAGCTTTACGATACGAAACCCTAAAAACGAGGTCGTCAGTGGCCACTCGACGTCGCGTCTTGGGCATGACTACTACAACCAAGGTCAGAGCTCATCTCTCCAAATGCACGCTACAGATGCCTGTAGCCTGTCGCGCAAGCACGCGCCGTCGTCTGGCAGCGCGCCAGGCCGCGGCGCCGGCGCCGGCTCTGTGCACGATGCACTATGCGCCTCCCGCAGCAACACTCGCGCGCAAACAGCAGGTCTTAGTCCCAGCAGAACATTACTGGATCATTATGTACGGTAGCGGTTCAGCTCACAACCTGGAGCTTCAATTAAGCTGGGCACTCACGGTCAGTCCATCGCGCCAAATGGCCTGGTGACATGATCGTGAGTGTCGATTCTTCATTCCAAATATCCAATCCAATCCGGACTGACCGTGAGCTTTACAAGAAACGACGAAGGTATAAATCAAAGGCAAAGGCAAAGGTCGCCCAATCGAATTCCCGGTGAGTACTATGTATATGTCGCCGTTTGTGAGATCCAGGCGTGTTATTGCAAATGTCAATCGATACACAAGTTGTACGCACTAGCGCGGCGCATTGTAGTTGTGCGTACTGTAACCATCACGACTTGCCCAACTGTGGAGGCTGCGCTAGCGCACACCGGACTCTTGTATCAGCAACAACTACAACATGGGAATAGCTCATCATCTGCCTTCCAGCTTGTCCCGGCTGTCATTCGTGGATCTTTGACAGTCGTTACGGGGAGTCAGAAGCCCGAAAGTCTGACAACCAGTCCTACTAAGGGGTATCGTATTACCCACTTATTGGGTTGTGGAGGTCAGATAGGCAGTCGCTCCATGTAACATACTGTATTCAGCTGCGTCCGGTTAGACTGGAAGCCACTCCCACATAGTTTGGCTTGGCAAAAGGCTAGGCAGAATAGATATCGCTAGTGTCAGCGCTTGTGTCAGCAATGGGGAGTGTGCTGCAGGAAGTGCTCTATATCTGTGAGTTCTCAGAAGGCGAACACTTTAATTGGCAGTTATTTTTATCTGGCAATTGTTTGAGTTCTATTTCTGTAAGTGGGGGCTTCGACCGGCCCTCGCCATGAATGATATAAGTATAGCAACCCAGTGCGAGCCGGACTCGCACACGAGGGGTTCCGTACAATCGTACCACTGTACCATATTGAATACTAGGTAGGTACGTATTAAAATAAAACAGGTGTCATGATGAAGAAACTGCAGCATGTCGCGTTCGGTGACGCATGTCGGTGACGCGAACGCTTAACATTTCTCCCTGCCGAAAATCGCTAAATACGCATAAAGAAGTTTTCACTTCAAAAATACATTAATTTAAAAAAAAAACGTTTCTTGGATTGTATTGGACCCCCTTTAATTTTATCATTATTTTATTTTTATAATTTTTTGTTATAGTGGCAACAGAAATAATCTGTGAAAATTTCAACTATATACCTATTACGGTTCGTGAGATACAGCCCGCTGACAGACAGACAGACGGAAGGACGGACAGACAGCGAATACTAAAGGGTTCCGTTTGGCACGCTTCGGGTACGGAACCTTAAACAGAAAACCATTGGCAGGTTAAGTAGTCAACTCTCTCAGTAAACTCTAACAAACTTACGTACTGCGCTTGAAGTATCCTACATCGCGATATATGAGCTTTTTCGCGCGATTAGCATTATAGGTACAGCGCTCGGCAACAACCGTCGCTCGGAGACAACACCCGGTCGGGGGATCCTGCCTGCCCTGTGGAGGCGGACTGAACTTGACACCCTGTTCCTTATACAAACTAACCTCTTAATAACTAATGACCTCGAGCAGAAATACATGTAGGAACTGGAATAAACGTGCGGGTTTTATCAACAAGCTATTCAGTGATACGTCGCAGAGATGATATCATTTCTCTGTCTCTGTATTCATCCTGGAGAGCTACTGCTACAAATAAGGGGTAAATATCAAACGGTCAACTGCCAGTCTATGGCTACGTGGCAGCGCAGTGGTTATGATAGCTTCCGGTTTGTTTGTTCCTCCTTACCTGATGGAGACGCAGCCGGACTATCATATGACAGAAGGATGTCAGTGTATCCAAGTATTATTACCTCTTGTAACCTTCCCGAAGCGTGATGTTACGTTATACAACGCATGCTAGATGACGGACGTTACGGACAATGTGAACACGTAGGCGACAGTCGCACTTCACAGTAAAAACTTCGCAGATGTTATATTAGTTACGGACTTGAGAGTTTGGGGCGGCATGGTTTGCATGTACTGTGCTGAGCTCACGCAAAGCGTCCTACGCTGTTAAGGAGCGCTGTCCCTAATTAGACGCGTTATTAATTAATCACACATAAAACAAAAGGTATTATATTAAAATACGTATACTAAAACATACATAATTAATATATCTTTAAAATGGCGACGGTTTCATAAAAATACGCTTCATAGTTTTTGCGTCATTCTCAGTTTTTTATCCGCGTTAGACATAATTTTACAAATTAATTATACTATCGTACTAATGATATAAATGAGAATGTTTGGATGTTTGTTACTCAATCACGCAAAAACGGCTGAACGGATCTGGATGAAATATTTGGCACATCAATCTGCCTAGCCTTTTCCCAACTATGTTGGGGTCGGCTTCCAGGCTAACACGGATGACAGCTGAATACCAGTATTTTACATGGAGCGACTGCCTACCTGACCTCCACAATCCAGTTACTGGTTAACACGATACCCTTTGGTAAGACTGGTTATCAGGCTTTCGGGCTTCTGACGACCCGTAACGACTGTCAAAGATCCATGAATGACAGGCGGGATCAACGGCTTAACGCACTTTCCGAGGCACGGAGGAATCTCGGTAGGAAAAGATGGTCACCCATCCACAGACCAACCCCGGCAAGCGTAGCTTAACCTGATGGATCGACCCGCGCGGCTGTTATTACTTAGCCACGAGCTCCTAAATAATGTATAACCTAGATCAACACATGATTCTTTTGGTCCCGGTAGTTCGTTCTCGTGGGATAAGTACCGGCCTTCAAGCGGGCGAGGCCGCGGCCGATAGCTAGTGTGATATAAACATTATCTAACATATTCATAAATTAAGTTAATGAAAAAAATTAAAATAATATGAAAACAGATGTGGAGGTCTGTGCGAGCGCCACACGTGCCCGGCCTTATACTAAACCTGGATGCTGAACACAATGTGCGCTCTTACAGATTGTATCCTGACGATGTGGAGGTGCGCTCGCGCTGGTAATACGTGCACGTTACAACGTTTGTGGACGTCTTCATGGTACTGTCAAACGACTTGGAAGGGACCGTCGCCGTCGGAATATAATCATTACAAGCATTTACTTTACTCTCGACAGCTCGAGTAGTATTCTGTTAGTGATGTCCTAATGCGTTACCGATTCGATTTCTAACAATCGACTTTACTTATGATGAAGTCTTACGCGATTTAACACACACATTGATATTTTATTTTAAAGTAACATGTAAGTAAAGAAAAAGCAGCGACCATGTAGTATTATATTGCATTTTTAGGGTTCCGTACCTCAAAAGGAAAAAAACGGAGCCCTTATAGGATCACTCGTGTGTCTGTCTGTCTGTTTGTCCGTCTGTCACAGCCAATTTGACCGATTAAGTTGAAATTTGGTACACATATGTATTACTGTGACGAAACACGGACGTGTAATGTAAATAAATTTTGAATATGGGGGTCAACTTTGGGGACAAATAAGAACATTTAAAAAGAAAGTGTTGCAAACTGTACCGTGTGACATATTAAATGAAAGGGCTTACTGTGAGAATCTCAAATGTATTTTTTTATAATTTTAAAATAAACGATTTTAAAGTTATTTAAGAAAATAGACGAAAATTGACTATTACAGATTCTTTTCGGCCATTACTCGTATTAGGCAATCCTCCAGAGGAAGCTATCACGTTGTAGTCACGTGGCGGTGTGCACAACGTGAGAGCCCTGAGCAGCTGGAGCGAAACGTGAGCAGGTACAGCTCTGTATATACCTGCGAGCTTCTGTTTAGTTGCTCCTGCTAGTACCAGCCATAGAGTATGTAGTCACGTGGCGGTGTGCACAACGTGAGCCCTGAGCAGCTGGAGCGAAACGTGAGCAGGTACAGCTCTGTATATACCTGCGAGCTTCTGTTTAGTTGCTCCTGCTAGTACCAGCCATAGAGTATGTAGTCACGTGGCGGTGTGCACAACGTGAGAGCCCTGAGCAGCTGGAGCGAAACGTGAGCAGGTACAGCTCTGTATATACCTGCGAGCTTCTGTTTAGTTGCTCCTGCTAGTACCAGCCATAGAGTATGTAGTCACGTGGCGGTGTGCACAACGTGAGCCCTGAGCAGCTGGAGCGAAACGTGAGCAGGTACAGCTCTGTATATACCTGCGAGCTTCTGTTTAGTTGCTCCTGCTAGTACCAGCCATAGAGTATGTAGTCACGTGGCGGTGTGCACAACGTGAGAGCCCTGAGCAGCTGGAGCGAAACGTGAGCAGGTACAGCTCTGTATATACCTGCGAGCTTCTGTTTAGTTGCTCCTGCTAGTACCAGCCATAGAGTATGTAGTCACGTGGCGGTGTGCACAACGTGAGAGCCCTGAGCAGCTGGAGCGAAACGTGAGCAGGTACAGCTCTGTATATACCTGCGAGCTTCTGTTTAGTTGCTCCTGCTAGTACCAGCCATAGAGTATGTAGTCACGTGGCGGTGTGCACAACGTGAGAGCCCTGAGCAGCTGGAGCGAAACGTGAGCAGGTACAGCTCTGTATATACCTGCGAGCTTCTGTTTAGTTGCTCCTGCTAGTACCAGCCATAGAGTATGTAGTCACGTGGCGGTGTGCACAACGTGAGCCCTGAGCAGCTGGAGCGAAACGTGAGCAGGTACAGCTCTGTATATACCTGCGAGCTTCTGTTTAGTTGCTCCTGCTAGTACCAGCCATAGAGTATGTAGTCACGTGGCGGTGTGCACAACGTGAGCCCTGAGCAGCTGGAGCGAAACGTGAGCAGGTACAGCTCTGTATATACCTGCGAGCTTCTGTTTAGTTGCTCCTGCTAGTACCAGCCATAGAGTATGTAGTCACGTGGCGGTGTGCACAACGTGAGAGCCCTGAGCAGCTGGAGCGAAACGTGAGCAGGTACAGCTCTGTATATACCTGCGAGCTTCTGTTTAGTTGCTCCTGCTAGTACCAGCCATAGAGTATGTAGTCACGTGGCGGTGTGCACAACGTGAGCCCTGAGCAGCTGGAGCGAAACGTGAGCAGGTACAGCTCTGTATATACCTGCGAGCTTCTGTTTAGTTGCTCCTGCTAGTACCAGCCATAGAGTATGTAGTCAAATCTTGAGGAATGTAGCATCATGTTCAGATGGAGCTCTGCAAACTAATTTGGGATAACTGCCTCTCGACCTACCTGCAAGTTGAGAGACTTCGTATCATAGGTACACCTTCCATTCCGTTGTTATTATTACAGTTTTTAGTAGAGATCAACAGAGCTGATGCGAGTTTTACTGGTGCAGTGCGACAGGCCTCGGAGGTTCCGTCGTTCAACTTCGGGAAAACCGAAATATAGCGAATGAAATGTGACTGTTTATTTATTTATTTATTGGCCTATCTACAATTGTCACACCGTCTAATCAACTAATACAAGCAACATGATACAAGCATAGTGTACAGTATGATGCGATAGACACAGCATGCAACAAATAAATAAATTATAACATAAAAAAATATTACAATAACAGTGCAGATATAACACTTTCAACGACAATGTGTGGCTTTACAAAAATACAATACAGTAAATACAAGGATGACAGAAACGAAAAGAAAAATGTCAATAGGGTGGTTATCGCCTTACATCCCCACCTAGATGATTATAGATTGACGCACTAATTCCGTCACTCCCTGCTTGGACCTCGGAGTCAGCAGCGCGCACTGTGTAGACCAGCCATTACGCAATGCTGTGCGTAATGCTGTGTGGGTGCTACACAGAGCCTTTTTACTAGTAAAGGTCGAAATATGTCCAATGTAATTTGGTCTGTCACTTCAACAATACGGGGTAGATTTGAGAGGTCTTCTAACATTGGCTACTGTTGAAGTTCGTCCAATGTAACCTCAGAGGTCAGATAAGTCTGGTCGTTTTTCGGGCTGAAAATTAGGCTGAAGATTAAAACTGTTCAGGGAATAATATTGAAGTTCAAAATGTAGGATAAAGACAAGTGTTCGAGGCTTAGATAACTTTGAATATTATACATTGTGGCTGAAACAACTGTTGGGGAAAGTTTGGAGAAACGAGATGGAACGCGACATCATGTCATGAATAAAGTAATTGCCTTATCACGGGCTGCTGTTCAGAACTCGCTAACAGATAACGAGATGCCATTCCTGCTGAGACGAGATATCTTGTAACTCCTTACCAACTGAACACGTAACGCTGCCTGACGTAATTAGGGTGGCTTGTAATTAGTGATCGATACTTAAACACATATTGTACTCACGATGATGATAACAAACAACTTTTACTATGGGACCAAACCTGAAATCGCGAAAAAAGAATCAGCGGTTCCCTACATTTATGTTCGCATAACTCGACAAAATGTACAGAACAGCTGTTTTTTTTTTCGTGATTTCAGCTTTGGAACCGTAGTAAAAGTTGTTCATAATGATGAGTACAATGACTCCGTAAGATATTTCGTGTATGAATAGATATACCTTATATACTCGTACCCGAGTCGGAAATAGGATTTGAGCTAGATCGTAAGGTTTCACTCGCAACAATACATATTTATATTTTTACTAGCTTATGCTCGCGACTTCGCCCGCGTGGAGGTCCGAAATTATCCCACAGGAACGTACTACCGGGTTAAAAAGTATGCCAAATTTCATCCAAATCCGTGCAGCCGTTTTAGCGTGGCAGCGTAACAAACAAACAAACACTCACCTTTCGCATTTATAATATTAAGGATTAAACGCGGAATATAATGTGTAGTGTATGACAATCTTTTAACAACTCAAACAAAACAAGTTTCATTTGGAAACGACGCCAGCAGCAACAGCATTCAATGTGCTGAAAAATTTAGTGCCAGCGCAAACTGTGCGTCTTGTCGCTGCGACTGACGAAGTGCATCCGTCGTCGTGTGTGCGCCGGCACCATGCGTCTAGTCGCTGCGACAAGTAGCGAGAGTGTGCGACTGTCGTAGCCTGTCGATGCGACTCTGCAACTCGACGCCAAGTATGCGGAACTTAGAGCAAAATATATGAAAATTGTCGGGCGCAGCGTGTCTGCGTGCATGTCGCATGTCGCATAGTGTGTGCCGTGTCTTAATCTACTCGACAATATTGTCTGAGCACAAAACAATACGAATCAATCAAATAATTTGAAAGTTTCTTTTGTTTACGTTGTCCTTATTAAAGTTCGAGGAATGTGATGAATGATGATAAATAAACAAGGTGTAAGTGTAAACAGTGGCAAGTGGCAACCTTTTAAGGGGTCATTGAACTCATCATTGTGAACAACTTTTACTATGGCCATGGGACCAAACCTGAAATCGCGAAAAAAAATCAGCTGTTTGGTATATTTATATAGGTACCAAACAGCCCAACACGAACGAAAAGGAGAATCATCAAAATACGATTAGAAATTCCGGAGATACAGTACCTTTATGCATATAACTTCGTACATAAGAATATTAATTATTCTTATGTAAGTACGAATAATTATTATTATAAAAAATATTCTTATGTAATTATTACCTAATATATATACTAAAACCTTCTTGAAAGTATGTTGATTACGTTAGTGAAAGAATCATCAAAATTGGTTCATTCGTTATTGAGAACATCGCGGACATACAATACATACATACATACATACGGGTCGAAAAGAGAACCTCTTTTTTTGAAGTGGGTTAAAAATATTAGAAGAACTCGACTGTTTTCACAAAATAATAAAACTAAACCAGTCAAATGAAATCATATTATTAAGCATTTATTTATTGTTTGTTGGTTCGATCTCAATTTGAAATCTAAACATTGAAATAATTATCGCTAAAATCCCATTTTATTTGTAAACTGTCAATAAATCAATCTGCCTAGCTTTTCCTAATTATGTTGGGGTCGGCTTCCAGTCTAACCGGATACAGTTGAATACCAGTATTTTACATGGAGCGACTGCCTATCTGACCTCCACAACCCAGTTATTGGGTAATACGATACCCCTTGGTAAGACGTTGTCAGACGTTCGGGCTTCTGATGACCCGTAACGACTGTCAAAGATCCACGAGTGACAGCCGGGACCAACGGCTCAACGTGCATTCGGAGGCACGGAGGAGTCTCGGTATGTAAAGATGGTCACCCATCTATGGACCAACAACGGCAAGCGTAGCTTAACCTGATAGATCGAGCCGTGCGGCTGTTATTACTTAGCCACGAGGTCCGCTTTTTAAACTGAAATCTTATTATCGTACTAATAATTATCGTATTAATTATAATATAAATAATATAGTATTAATAATAATCGTACTTATTATCGTATTAATAATTCACTGAGGGTACCACCTGATTCTGTTGCAACCACCGGCTGTGCGTCACCTGCCACGAGTTCGTTACGTCTCGGTTCGTCCACATTCCTTGTAGTTGTAATATATTGTGATGTGGGTACACGAACAATAAATTAGTCTCGCATGAACTGTCTTTGGATTTGCATCGATATTCCACAGTGGCGACGAGTAATTACAAAAATCAGTAAAATATCAAGATGCCGATCGGGAAAATACACGCATTTGATCTCGATGGAGGTGAAAACTGGCCAGCATATGTGCGTTTAGTGGAACAATTTATTTTGTTGAACGACATAAAAGATAACCTACGCGTGGCCACGTTGGTGACGCATGTCGGAGCGCCGACCTACCGATTGATGTGTGATCTGTGTGCTCCAGACCATCCAGAGGATAAAACCTTTACCACGTTAGTGGAGCTTGTGCAAAATCATCAGGAGCCCAAAAGATCAGAAATAGCAGAGCGCCACGTGTTTCGCCAGCGGCGGCAAGGGGAAGGTGAAACTATCAAAGTCTTTTTACAAAATTTAAAACACTTAGCTACCTATTGCAATTTTGAGAACCAGTTAGAAGTGAACATTCGAGATCAATTCGTGTCGGGCCTACGTAACGAAGAGATACGGTCTCGCTTGTTTGCGGAGACTACTCTCGATTACAAGAAGGCAGTGGGGCTGGCGCTGGCGCTGGAGGCGGCTGAGCAGCACGCGGCTAAGGCCGTGGCGAGCTCGCCGGCCGCGCCGTGGGCAGCAGCCGGGCCAGCGGGACTCCAGGCAGACGCGGGTGAACGGGTGCACCGGGTGAGCGAGGCCAGGCAGGCCGGCGCCACCGGTCGTGACGCCGAGGCTCCGCGACGCAAAAGGTGCTGGCGCTGTGGCCGTGAGGGCCATGCGCCGCACAGGTGCCGATACAAGTCGTATGTGTGTGACAAGTGTAAAGTGAAGGGTCACTTGGGGTCCGTATGTGATAAAAATGATGTGAGTGCGGGCAGGTCTGTTTCTAAATATCAAAACTTCATGGAAACAGATTCATCGGAGTCCGGAGGTGAGGAGTTCGAAGGACTGTATATTATTAAAGGTCAGTCAGTTCAAAATGTAAAAGACGGTCCATATCATTGTGAACTCATTGTTGAAAATCAAAATGTGTTATTTGAAATCGACACGGGCAGCAAGATATCGGCGGTATCTAAATTATTCTACGATCGACATCTTTCTACTTTACCGATTGAAAAATATAACATTAAATTACAATCATATACAGGTGACTCAATAATACCGTTAGGCCGAGTCTCGGTGCGAGTCAGCTGTGCAGGCGCAGAGGACGTCATATTGCCATTGTTTGTTATTGAACACGGCGGACCTCCGCTTGTTGGGCGCACCTGGCTGCGCGAGCTTAAATTAAAGTCATTAAATTTATATCATATAAAAGAAGATGTTGATCCTGTTGTTTTGGAACTCAAACAAGAATTTCCAGAAGTTTTTACAGAAAAAATTGGTACCTATAAACATAAGTTATCATTATACTTGACTGATAACACGCCGGTATTTAGCAAGTCTCGTCCCCTTCCACTTGCGCTGCGCCTGCCAGTGGAAAATGAACTTAAACGCTTACAAAACGAAGGTATAATTTACAAAGTAGACAGATCCGATTATGGAACTCCTATTGTGCCAGTTATAAAGCCGGACGGTTCTATTCGCGTATGCGGCGATTATAAAGTGACCGTGAATAAATTACTAAAAGATTTTCATTTTCCATTGCCGAAAATTGAAGAGTTATTTGCAGCGCTAAGTGGTGGGGAGCAATATAGTAAATTAGATTTTAAAAATGCATTTATGCAACTTGAATTATCAGATAAATCACAACCGCTTACAGCGATTACTACGCATGTAGGGACGTTTGTGTATCGCAGGGCTCCTTTCGGACTTAAGTGCCTACCTGAAAAATTTCAAAAAATTGTTTTCGATACGTTAAATGGTCTTGAATTTGTGGTAGCTTTTATTGATGACATTTGTGTGAGTGGCAGGAATAAAGCTCATCATTTGGAAAACTTAAGGGCGGTGCTCACTAGATTAAGAGAAGCCGGATTAACAATAAAGTTTTCAAAATGTGAGTTTTTAAAAGATGAGGTTTGTTACTTGGGTTACAGAATTAACAAACACGGCCTTTATACAGATACGTCTAAAGTTAATGCCATAACAAAAATGCCCATCCCCGAAAATGTGTCCCAATTAAGAGCATTATTGGGTTTCATAAATTACTATGCACGTTTTATTCCCAATCTTAGTATGATTTTATATCCACTTCACGCTCTTTTAAAAAAAGGAGCTAAATGGGCGTGGTCAGAGAGCTGTAATGCCGCTTTTGAGGAGATCAAGGTGAGATTGACGAGTGACCCGGTACTGGCTCACTACTCACCGGCGCTGCCGCTGGTGCTAGCCGTGGACAGCAGCGCATACGGCCTGGGCGCCGTGCTGGCGAAGCGCCACCCTGACGGAGGCGAGCGCCTCGTGTGCTGCGCCTCGCGTACGCTCAACGACGCCGAGCGTCGCTACAGCCAGGTAGACAAGGAGGCGCTGGCCATTGTATACGGAGTCACAAGGCACCATCAATACCTCTTTGGTAGGCATTTCACCTTACGGAGCGATCATAAAGCTTTAAGCTATATATTCGGGCCTAAAAAGGGTATACCGCAAACTGCAGCCAGCCGCCTACAGAGATATGCTGTGCGCCTGGCGGCTTATGATTTTAACATCGTGTTCGTAAAATCTCAAATGAATAGCAATGCGGATGGGTTATCACGATTACCTTTAGCGAAAACCAAGATGGAGGACCAAGATGACGCGGCATATCTACATTTTATTGAGGACAGCTTCCCTCTTAGTCATAAAGATGTAGCACAGGCGACTAAAAATGATAAAACTTTATGTAAAGTGTACGGTTACATAATGAGTGGATGGCCTCTCATAGGCGATTCTGAAGACGAAAAGGCATATTTTCATCGACGTGAAAATCTACATATAGATCACGGGTGTATAGTTTGGGGATACAGGATAGTGGTGCCGGAGCAACTGCGCGCGCAGATCCTGGAGGAAGTGCACGCGGGACACGTGGGCGTCGTGCGCATGAAGAGCATCGCGCGCGGCTACGTGTGGTGGCCGCGCCTGGACGCCGACATCGAGGCGCGCGCTGCCGCCTGCGCCGCCTGTCGGGCGCAGCTGGACGCGCCTCCGCGACACACACCCGTACCGTATGTATGGCCTTCAGAACCTTGGACGAGACTTCATGTAGATTTTCTACAATACCAAGGTAAATATTACTTTTTGATACTCGACTCGCACTCTAAGTGGATCGAAGTGTTTCTGATGGGGACCGGCACATCGGCTAATTTAGTATCCAACAGACTAAGAGAATGCTTCAGCCGATTTGGGCTGCCTAAGTGCTTGGTGAGTGACGGGGGTCCGCCATTTCGATCCGAGGAATTTGAGTTATTTTTAACCCGTAATGGAATCAAACACATTCTAATAGCCCCTTACCATCCATCGAGTAACGGCGCCGCCGAGAACGCCGTCAAAACTGTCAAGAAAGTAATAAAAAAAGCGGCTTCTGAAGGTAAGAATATCGAGCGAGCAATAAACAATTTTCTTTTAGTGTATAGAAATAGTACACACACAAGCACACAGCGCGAGCCAGCTGTGGCGCTGCTGGGACGGAGGCTGCGCATGCGCTTGGACTTGCTGCGCAGCAACACGGTGGAGGCGGTTGAGGCAGCGCAAACCAAGCAGGTTAAACATGCTCAAGGTACAAACCGAGAAGTCCAACTAGGGGACCGAGTGCTGTTTCGAGACTACTCGAGAAACAATCCCAAGTGGGGGGAAGGAGAGATCTCTGAGCGCACCGGAGTAGTGACATATAAGGTAAAATCAGACCAGGGGGAACACCGAAAACATATAGATCAAATTATGCCATTACGAAGACACACACGGTACTCTAATCCTAGTATCACATATACTGATAATCACACGTCAAACACTGAAAAAGAAACATGGGAGTCTGCACCTAATTCACCGGTGACGTCATCACTTCAGAGATCTCATGACTCGCCCGTCATGCATGAGGCTCAAAGCGATTACGCGGCTGAACCGTCCACTCCCGGGGATTGGGTCAATAATAGACCTAGAAACAAAAACATTATAAATGTTGACTAATCCATGTTTTACGATTAGGAAGTTTAATTCTGTGTAGTAGGTATAAAAGCCGTGTTGGTAACCTAATTTTGTAGATGTAGTAATTATTTGTAAGTAGGTACCTACCAGTAAGTTTTTTTTATAAGCAGTTAACCTTATGATTAAGCAACAAAAATGCATAGTATAATTAATGCATATATTGTTATGTAGGTAGGTAGTGTGTAAAATGTAAAACTTAATAACTAGCAACCTACCAAAGTTATAAAAAAGTAAGAGGTAGGTAGATATATTTATGTCGAGGCAAGTCGAAGTAATAAACACCTTGTATTGTAACACAATCTTAATTTTGTTTATTTTTAGTTTGGTTATGTTTAAATCTAAAATGTTGTGGCAAACTTAATTATGTATTATAATTATTTCTTGTGAGAGAGGAAATGTAATATATTGTGATGTGGGTACACGAACAATAAATTAGTCTCGCATGAACTGTCTTTGGATTTGCATCGATATTCCACAGTAGTTTCACCGCATCTTCGGCCGAAGTTCGCATTCGGTTCTAACCACGTCCGGCGCATCCTTACTGAGGACGGTCATTTGTCGCCGATCGAGCGACGCACCCCCCGCGACTGTCAGGTGGTCGCACTCCCTCACACATAACGGAGTGTAGCCGCCGCGCAGTATACCTAGCTTAGACGAGCTCTAATTTACTGATATAATAAAATAATAACAGCCGCACGGGTCGATCTTAAAGGTTAAGCAACGCTTGCCGAGGTCAGTCCGTGGATGAGTGACCATCTTTACATACCGAGACCTCTCCATGCCTCGGAAAGCACGTTAAGCCGTTGGTCCCGGCTTTCATTCGTGGTTCTTTGACAGTAGTTACTGGTAGCCTTGAAGTGTGACAACCATCCTCACCGCGTATTACGCAGTACCTGGTTGTGGAGATCAGATAGGCAGCCGCTCCATGTGAAATATTCAGCTGCATCCGGTTAGACTGAAGCTGACCCCAACATAGTTGGAAAAGCTAGGCAAATAATGGCTTAGGCATTACTTGTTGATCACACAAGTTAGATCACGTGCGATATGATCCGACACGAAACATGTATACATCTAGAAATAGGAACAGGCCGCCTGTCTGGATCTAGACAGGCCGGATTTAGGATACACATGTTTGTATGATATCCAAACAATTCATTTTATTATTGACTAGCTTCAGCCCGTGACTTGGCTCGCGTGGCAGTCGTGACACACCACAATTTATCTACTAAAATAACTGCTACATTTTTATAAAACTCTCGCTGATTGGTGACGTCACATCGCATCGCATCGCATCGCCCGCGCTATTACTTCGTTTTCACTTAGTGTTCTTTCTGACATTTTAATTTTATTTTGCTTGGCTGCTAAGGCACGTAGCGTGATGTTGTGTGTATAGCCTTCCTCAAGAACTGGGCCATCAAATGCAAAAATAATTTTTGAAATCTGGCGAGTAGTTCCAGAGATTAGCGCGATCAAACAAACAAGCTCTTCAGCTTTATTATATTAGTACAGATAACACCGTCCAGTCCGGATGACGTTGTAAGTACTATGTTAAAGAGAAGCGCAACATTAGCGTCCCACAAACTCCCTGCAGCCTGCTTGTTTAATAAAGTTTCAGAAACTTGACGCGCTCCGGAAGCGAGCCGTATTCTGCAGTGTAGTTTCCTATTCGCTGTTTCGTTGTAGAAAAAATAAATCCTTACCTTTTTGAAAGCAGTTTGCTATTCGGACTTTAATTATTAAAAAAAAACCGGGCAAGTGTGTGTCGGAGCACGCACAATGAAGGGTTCGAAGAAGAGAGAACTATCCCAAGAACAAACATGTTCTCCTATACATTCCAACTGCAAATGTAAGTTAGTACGCACAATATTGAGAGATTTACCATGTTGTTTTAAGAACTCTGTGGCTTGTTTTAAATTTTCCTGTAATCTACAGGATGTAAGTGTAAATAGTGTCAACAACTTTTACTATGGGACCAAACCTGAAATAGCGAAAAAAAATCAGCTGTTCAGTAGGGACCAGCAGATTTTTTTTTCGCAATTCCAAGTTTGGTCCCGTAGTAAAAGTTGTTCATAATGATACTTATCATTATGAACAACTTTTACTTTCAATGACACCTTAAAAGGTTGCCACTTGCACCCTGTATATGTGTAGAACTATTCTCGATATATTTTTTTTTTTCAAAATTTTAGGCTCGGTAGGTTCGGAGATAAGGGGCGGTGGTAAATTTTCGTCTTTTTTCTTAATACATTAGGGCGCGGCAGACGCACATGTGCGTTTTCGGACGTTCACCAGGTGCTTGACGGCGCGTATGCGCGTCCATACAATTTACATAACTTTCTTCGAGTGCGGCGCGCCTACTGATGGGTAATGGAAAAATTTCGGAAGGAAAAGAAAAGAAAAAAAATATTTTTCCGAAATTTTTCCAATATTTTTCCGATATTTTTCCAAATCAAAAAGCTGACTGTGATTAAAGATTAGAAAAAAATAAGACTATTAATGTGTACTCTGACATCAAGCAATGAACTGACAATCAATGAATGACATCAAGCAATGAATAGACTGCTTGAATATCTACGAGACTTTTTGCTGCAGTTATTATTCTAAGGTCTTTTGCCTGCTTTGCATGTGTGTCATTACTTTAGGTCTTTTTTTTTTTGTAACGTGCGTTTTGTTTGTGCAGAATAAACAGTTTTTCTTTCTTTTCTTTTTTTCTTTACTGAAAAATTATAAATATCTAATCTTTATTTTTTTTATTTTTTTTGCCATAATGTTCTCTTATTGGAAATTATATACATAAATAAGAAAATAAATAAATAAATAAATTCTTTATTTCACCTAAAGCTCTTAACAATATACAACAAAAGTAACACATAAAAGGCTTAATTACAAGGGTCAGTTATTAAATACTCTGACTCCTAAACTAGGTGTAAGTTCCTGTGACTTAGGAGTCAGAAAGAAAGAAATTACAATGTGCACTATAAGTATGTACACAAGTAGTTCTTTTTGGCCGGGTAGACGTGAGCCGACGACGATGCGCAGAATGCACAATTGGGAAAATACCATGTGCAGATGGCGCAAGATAGCGGTTGCGCTCATTTCAACCCGCGGAGCAAATTGCGTCATTGGAATCAGTTTCTTTTTGACAGTTCAAAAACATTCACTGCATTATTTACGTTGTCGAGCAGATAATATTTCGAACATGCGATGCAATGGATTAGCAATTTGCTTCAAAATGATTCAGATTTGATTGATAGGTTGTAACGCAATTAGGGTGCTGGCCAAAAAGATTGGCGACTAATTGGACTACTGTACTTAATCACGTCCAGGCGGAGCATTATACTGAACTGTTACTTGGTCCACATTCACATGTTTTCCTTTATAACCGTCTACAAGTTTTAAAAGATAGTAAGTTTCTCATGTACGGTAGTACATAGGTATTGCAATTCTTCTAACATTAAAAAGCAAAAATCATTTTCTTTTGTCAATATTTTCTTGTTTCTTGGCACAAAAATCGGGGCATAATTAATCATACCTCTAAAATGAAAGTGTATGGATTTCATACTCTTTCATTTTAGAGGTATGATTAATTTTGCTTGTATTGCGCTGTTCTTCTACAGCTGACTTAATTTTGGCGGGTTCTTTTTCTGGGTTTGGTTGATTTTCGGATTTGTATAACTAGATCGGTTTTTCTCTGAAACTTGTTGGTGATATAAAACCCACCAACTGAAGATTTATTGTTTGTGTAGATGCAGTAGAAAATATTGATGATGATACTTTTCGCCTGTGATGATTCGGATTCTTCAACAGAATAGATGTGTTAATGCAATAAAACCCTTTGAATGTAAATAAAACCCTTTAAACTCTGTGTTATTTTACTTCCTGAAGTCAAAATTTTACAGTAAACAATAAAAAAACACATATCACAATCACTCCACTTCTAGTTCTCCACAATTCAATCAAACGCTTCGCAAAATAATAATAGATCGCTTAGTTTAAGAGGATTGCGATTAAAATAAAACGTCCACCGACCACGAGTTCACTGCTCGTTTTACAAGATGGCCGCCTCACTAGTTCTCGATGTTCGTTTTTGAGGTTGACATTTGTACAACAAGTCAATTAAGTCTAGAAAAGCGGAGGCGCCGACCATGTTCAGGTAGGCGTGGATTATCGGGTAGAAAGGCAGTATTTAAAAAAATAACACCTATCACAATCACTCCACTTCTAGTTCTCCACAATTCAATCAAACACTTCGCAAAGTAATTATAGATCGCTTAGATTAAGAGGGATGCGATTAAAATAAAACGACCACCGACCACGAGTTCACTGCTCGTTTTACAAGATGGCTGCCTCACTAGTTCACGATGTTCGTTTTTGAGGTTGACATTTGTACAACAAGTCTATTAAGTCTAGAAAAGCGGAGGCGCCGACCATGTTCAGGTAGGCGTGGATTATCGGGTAGAAAGGCAGTATTTAAAAAAATAACACCTATCACAATCACTCCAATTCTTGTTCTCCACAATTCAATCAAACACTTCGCAAAGTAATTATAGATCGCTTAGATTAAGAGGGATGCGATTAAAATAAAACGACCACCGACCACGAGTTCACTGCTCGTTTTACAAGATGGCTGCCTCACTAGTTCTCGATGTTCGTTTTTGAGGTTGACATTTGTACAACAAGTCTATTAAGTCTAGAAAAGCGGAGGCGCCGACCATGTTCAGGTAGGCGTGGATTATCGGGTAGAAAGGCAGTATTTAAAAAAATAACACCTATCACAATCACTCCACTTCTAGTTCTCCACAATTCAATCAAACACTTCGCAAAGTAATTATAGATCGCTTAGATTAAGAGGGATGCGATTAGAATACAACGTCCACCGACCACGAGTTCACTGCTCGTTTCACAAGATGGCCGCCTCACCAGTTCTCGATGTTCGTTTTTGAGGTTGAAATTTGTACAACAAGTCAATTAAGTCTAGAAAATCGGAGGCGCCGACCATGTTCAGGTAGGCGTGGATTATCGGGTAGAAAGGCAGTATTTCAAAAAATAACACCTATCACAATCACTCCACTTCTAATTCTCGATAATTCAATCAAACACTACACAAAATAATAATAGATCGCTTAGATTAAGAGGGATGCGATTAAAATAATAACGTCCACCGACCACATGGTTGCGTGCGCACCTTACCAAAAATCCGAAGTTACCTACCAGCTCATTTTACTAGATGGCCGCCTTACCAGAGTGCTCGGTGTTCGTTTTTAACGTTGCCATTTGTACAACATGACAATTGACAGTCTAGAAAAGCGGAGGCGCCGACATATTATTTACCTCATGTAAATAAAACAACAAACTAATAATGATAACAACACCACGACAATTATGCTGTACCTACTGTATAGGAAAATAAACATAAATAAACACAATCTCGTGCGCCGCGGAGCTAAACGGTAGTCTCGTACACGCTCAGTGTAACTTAATCGATATTAGTGTGAGTAAAAGTGCGTGTGTGACTTATTGACTCGTCGGTGTTATCGGTAATTTGCGTCTTTGTGCGGACTTACCTACCTGCTTTGTCACAGAGTAGTGTTGCGGACAGAGACTCCCAGTCATGACTACTATCAATAGCACGTATGATCACATTAGCGACGTCGACGATGCACCCCTATCTGGCGAGATGAGTGTAGACGGGTCTCTAATAGAGAAGGAGTCTCCCCCCCCATACGTCACATTTCGCAAAGGTGTGTCGTGCAATGACGGTCCGAACTGGCGCGCTGAACTTAAAGATTTCCAAGCTAATATCAAATCTATGCTGGAGAATTGTTTGGTAAAACAGGACGAAAAATTCTCATTACTTTTATCGGAGTTTGAAGGCGTGAAGTCATCCATACAATTTATAAGTGATAAATATGATCGTCTGGAAGAGAGGTCAAAGGATTTCGCCTGTCGCATTGTACAGCTCGAGCAAAAAAACAGTTCAGCTGAGCAACGAATCGCTGCGTTAGAAGCCAAGTTGGACGCCGCAGAACAGAAATCCCGGAACTGTAACATAGAAATAAGTAACTTGCCTGAGAAACGCGGAGAAAATTTAATGTCCATCCTCGAAAACATAACGAGTATAATCAAGCAACCATTTTCGCCTCGTGACGTCATTGCTATCCATCGAATTCCGCTTATGAATCCAAAATCCTCAAAGCCAAAAAACATAGTTGTCAAACTTTCCTCCCAAATACTACGTGATAACATACTTGCAGCAACACGTCTGAAAAAGGGAATCACATCTGAGGAGTTGCATTTGAGTGGCCCTCCACAAAAAATCTATATCAATGAGCATCTTACGTTAGAGAAAAAGAAGTTGTTTCGTCAGGCAAAAGAGACCGCAAAACAAAATGGATACCGATTTGTTTGGATTAAACATGGAACTATACTTGTTCGCGCTGATGTCCCCGAAGCGGCTTTTATCATTCGCTCCGAAGACGACTTATCTAAAATTAAACCTTATAAAAAAACTACATAATAAGCTTTTCAACAAGTGCTATGGTAACGTAAAAGTATTTCATAACTTCCTCGCGTCTTATAACTTTCTGTTCTGTTTACATATTCTTTCAAATAGTCTGAACTCTCTGGCTCGTATATTACTCTGTGTTGTTTATGCGATTTTTACTAGTGACGAGCGCATGAAATGTTTTACTGCGACCCTCATGTATCTGTACGAATGTGCAACTAACTTATTATTTAAAAAATATCGGAATTGTTTTGTATTTATTTATATTATTTTAATAACTTGTAAGTATTGCCTATTTTTTGTAGCTAATGTGATTTTAACATTAATATTTTACTTTGGCATTATTATAGGCTTTTACAACAAAATAATCAGAAACATAATTATATTGTCTTACCCGCTTTGCTACACATTTTATTTAAAATCGTTGATATATTTTATTTTATTGTGTGTCTATTATATCCTAATAAGTTATTCTAAATTGCTTATTACAAAAACTGTAATTGCACTGGACTCCAAGCTTTGTTTTGGTAACTTTTTTTACATTCATTGTGTTTTCAATGGATAACCATAACTTAACGGTTTATTACCAAAACTGTCGAGGACTGCGTACCAAGCTACATACATTGTTTATGAATATTCTATCTTTTTCCTATGACGTAATCATTCTTACGGAGACTTGGCTTATACCTAACATATCCGATAGTGAGTTCATTGATGACAGGTACTTAGTATTTAGGTGCGACCGCGACCGCTGTTCCACGGGGAAGCATGACGGTGGAGGGGTACTCATAGCCGTTTTACGCACATTGCGACCTACCAGCATCTTGATACGTCCCATCATCGCTGATATTGAACACGTCTTGGTGCAGCTGCCGGGGTCGCACCCCGCTAAGCGTCATGTCATAAGTGCAACCTACATTCCGCCGCGTACTCCGGACAACTTGTACACTTCACACTTGGACATGTTGCTGGATGTCATTAACCACACAAGTACAGATGCATTCTTCATAGCAGGCGATTACAATTTACCGGGCATTAACTGGCTTGACCGTAGTGGATGTAAGTATGTTGTTCCACAACCGACTGATACTGTGGCTGGTATTTTCTGCGATTTTATTTCTTTAAGTAATTGTTCACAATATAATACACTCAGGAATAACTTGGGGCGTATACTTGACTTGTTTTTGTCAAACGTTGACTGTGAGCTTAAAACGTGTACACCGCTGCTACCACTTGATGTATACCACCCGCCTTTCTCGGTAGTGACATCGCTAGCTAAGCAAATACCAATTAAACGTCACTTATCCATGCGATATAATTTTTTCAAAGCTAATTATGAACTAATAATTAACGAATTGAGCAATTTAGATTGGAATGTATTGCTTGACGATCTCTCGGCTGAACAATCGGTTAATGTATTTTACGATCAAATATACAGTTCAATTAAAAGACATGTTCCACTAACTCGTCCTAAGAATACACGCTTTCCGATCTGGTTTTCTCCTTCTCTCATTCGTGTTTTTAAAAAAAAAAGAAAAGGCTTGGTTAAAATGGAAAATATACGGTAACGCATCGGACTATGAAAGTTTTTCTACCCATCGTAAAAGTTTTAAATCTGAATCTGATAAGTGTTTTGCGAGATATATGAGATCAGTCGAAGACAGTATTCCGCTTAGCATAAAACATTTCTGGACCTACATCTCTAAACGGAAGGGAGGGGTGGAGATTCCAGCAAATATGTATCTTAACAATGCTAACTCTAATAATCCAACTGATATATGTAATATGTTTTCAACCTTTTTTACCTCTGTCTATGAGCCCACAAATTTTGACCCTGCGACGTGGCAGCCACCTAGCACATATGCGGATAATTCACCTTATTTACATGAAATCTTTTTGTCAGCAGATGTTATACATAACGCAATCAAAAAATTGGATTTAAACAAAGGCCCTGGCCCCGATGGCTTGCCACCCGTTTTCATAAAGAAAACCGCAGATGTTATTACTCGTCCACTGCATATTATTTTTAATAAATGTTTACGCGAAGGCTCTTTTCCCAGTATTTGGAAACTGGCACATATTACTCCGGTATTCAAGAATGGCGATAGACACAACATACAAAATTATCGCCCTATCTCTATACTGTCCGCCTTGTCGAAGCTTTTCGAGAGTCTTGTACACAGTGAAGTATACTCTCATATTCATAATGTCATTATTCGTGAGCAGCATGGGTTTGTTAAACGTCGTTCGACGAATACCAACCTCATGTTGTTCACTGACTTTTTATTCAAAAGCATGGATGAACAAGTTCAAGTTGACGCTGTGTACACGGATTTTCGGAAGGCTTTTGACAGGGTGGACCACAAACTACTTTTAGATAAAATTGCATACAATGGCATTCGTGGCAACTTGTTACGATGGTTTATGGCATATATATTCAATAGATCACAAAAAATAGTTATTAAAGGCTTCCAATCGAATTCAATCATTGTTACTTCTGGCGTGCCCCAGGGCTCAATTTTGGGTCCCCTACTCTTCACGCTGTTTATTAATGACATTAAGAAATGTTTCAATCATTCTCAATTCCTTATGTACGCCGACGACATTAAAATTTATAAGTCATGCAAAAGCACCCAAGATTGCCTACACCTACAAGACGACCTCGACAGACTCTCTCTATATTGTTCAAGCAATAAACTTCAGCTCTGTTTACCTAAGTGCAATACAATCACTTTTACAAAAAATAAGAAAATCATATTATTTGACTATAAGCTAAATGGTATCGGTTTGCAAAGAGTTGATCACATCCGAGATCTTGGGGTAACAATGGATTCGAAATTGCACTTTGATGTTCATATTCACAATATTGTGAACAAAGCGTTCCGTATGTTTGGTTTCGTCATGCGTTCGTCAAACGACTTTAAAAGACCGTCTACTTATCTGCTTCTATATAAAGCATTGGTCCGCTCTCAATTGGAATTCGCAGTCCCGATTTGGAGTCCCATTTTTGATATTTATATTAAAAAAATTGAAATGGTTCAAAAAAAATTCCTACGTGCTATGCACTATAGATGCACTAAGTCTAGAATACCATATGCACACTTATTGAACCTTTATAAATTTCAAAGCTTGGAGTCTAGACGCAGCTTGCTTATGGCCTTGATGCTTCACGGTCTCTGCAATAACAGGTTCGATTGCACTGATATTACTAATGGGTTGTGTTACATTGTACCTAGAACTGTAATGCGTCGGGGGGCGCGCGTGCAACAGCTGTTCCACACTGCAAGGTGCAGGACTCACGCTGGTGCGCGAGCGCCTCTCCGGCGCATCGTAGATACGTATAACACACACTTTATCAAATTGGATATTTTCGCGCTTACTCACGTAAAGTTTAAAAGATTGGCTTTAGAATCTTTAAAATAGTTACTTTAGTTATCTAATATTATTGTCTAAATACTAACGACTACTTATATACTTTTTCTGTAATTTTAGCGCACGTTTTAATTTAATTGTATAACTGTTTGTTACTGTTATTTCGCGGACATTTTTGTGGGTTACATGTTTACCTAGTTTTGAAAATTCTCTGGCATACCTTATATGTAATGTGTAACTGTTTTATGTCCCAATAAAGTAAAATAAAAATAAAATAAAATGGCAATTTTAGTTTAGTATTGCCAATCCAACCAACAATTTCCTAACCTTTTAGAACGAAGTAGTAAAAATTTTCATTGAACATATTTTTTTATTTGGCCTTAATTAGATAATATGATAGCATAAAAGAACATAGATAATTAATTGAATTTATTTTGTATAAATGTCACTTTTAGACGTTCAAATATAAAATTCGCCATTGTTCTTTTCGAGTTAATCAAGCCACGTAGTAGTATCCTCCCCTGCAAAATTTACTGCCCATTTTCACCCCGTAAGTATTCTTTATTTTTAGTCTTATGTATAAATAGTGAGTTTAGAGTTAATTGGTCAGCGCGTTATAATTTTGACACACCCAATTCCCCTTTAGCCGCCTGAAGGGGAATTCGGTGTGTCAAAATGGGTAGTTTAGAAAAACGAAAATTAAAAAGTTCATAATTAACATAAATATGTATTCGTGCCAAGTTCAAGTTTATTAACTCAAGGAATAAGATTTTTCATACAAACAAAAACCCCCCTTTTCACCCCCTATAAGATTGAATTTCCAATAACCCCTTCTTAGTGCTCCCCTAAATTATAAAAGGAAGCCGTGTGCAAAATTTCACGTTCCTAGACCCAGTAGTTTCGGCCGTGCGTTGATTTGTCAGTCGGTCAGTCATTTTATTCAATCAATCAGTCAGTCATTCATTCAGTCAGTCAGTAAATATGTTCAGTATAAATAAAACCCTTTAATTCATATGTTATTTTAATTCCTGTAGTCAACATTTTACAGTAAACAATATTTTTCCATTATTTTTCCATATTGTTATTTTTCGGAAAAATAAACGGAAAAATTTCCAAGTTTTGAAAAATTTCCGAAAATTACCCATCACTAGGCGCGCCGCACCTGTGCGTTCGTTGTGCATCTCTATTGTTTCGAAAACATCGTAAAATAAGGGTCGGTAAGGGTGTAGCATAAAGAAGCGTTTGCATAAAGAATTAAGCAGATAATGTGTTAAGTAGCTTTAAAACTATTTAGTTTAAAATTTTAAAAGAAATATATTTGAGACCGTCACAGTAAGCCCTTTCATTTGATATGGCACACGGTAACATTTATATTATTTTACTTTATTGTGAATCTGAAGACTATGTAGGTCATTGCTTTTTTTTTTGTTTGTTTTATTTTTTCTCTCAGTTATTTTTAATCATGGTCTGGCAGTTTGAGTAATCTATGCGGCCTACCCCAATGTCCTTTCTTTGGTATTGTTCGTCGAATCGTTGAGCTCCTTAAGTTCTGAGTTGAGCTGCGCGATTACTGACAAATGCGCGCACTGACTGGACAGGTCCTCTCAATCTGTGTGGTTCTTTCGTCAAAAGACCATTTCAGACACCAATCTACATGGTCTTCACATGAAGTGACCGAGATTATGTCTGGACTTTATAAGAGACTGTGACCTCTGAGTTTGTTTCGGCCTTTCTTCTCAGAGTAGTCAGATAGGAAACGCCGACCTCATCTAGTTTAAAAAAAAAATATTGACTTGTAAAAGTGTTTGTACAAACCTACTTACAGAAATAAAATCATTTATCATTTATAACATTTGCATTTTTTTTTTTAATTTTCTTATTTGCCCCCCAAAAGTGACCCCCGTATTAAAAATTTATTAAGTCCGTGTTTGGGTTACAGAAATTCATATGTGTACCAAATTCTAACTTAATCGGTCCATAAGATTCAGAGCAAATTGGCTGCGACAGACAGACACACGAGTGATCCTATAAGCCAAGGATTCCGTTTTTCTTTTTGAGGTACGGAACCCTAAAATCGCACAACATGCTTAACATTCCCCCCGCCTGTTTCGTAATTATGAATATTCCTCATACTAGATATATGAAGAGTTCCGGCCCACAAGATACAGGCGCCGCCTAGTTTGCGGGCCTCTGTTTATTTATTTATGTTCAAAATACAACTTGTTACCGATATCAATTAATTGCTTGCAACAATGGTTTAATAAAGATTGTTCTTATTCTTTATTTAACTACTAAGAAACCTCATCGCCAAACTATTCGAACGCCGAACGCCGATAAACGCACAAGTAATCAAAACATCAGCAAGTTAGTATATATATAAGTATATCTCTCTGAATACCAAACATTGTCCACACAGGCCGCAGCACGCAAACCATGCCATAAACAATCTCCGAAACCTTCCGGAACATTCGTGCAAGTCCTAGAAACTTCCAGAAGCATGCTATGAAAATCCAAACGCTGGCGGGGACGCGCACCCTCAGCGGGGAGCCGCCGCGCTCCACCGCCTACTACTACGCAGACCTGGAGAGGCTCAAGCGGAAGAACGGCCACCAGGAACCGAGCCAGGAGGCACAGAACCCTGATGAGCTCAGCGAGTACGTAGCAACGAATGAAGTGGTTAATGATGGTGCTGTAAGGGAAGTACCGCCTCTGCGCGACAGGGGGCGCCAGTGGAGCCTCCCAGAATACAATACTCCAGAAAATTCTAGAAAAATCGAAGAGACTTACTCTACAGCTGGGACGTTTCCGATGCCGGAGCCTAAGGAGAAGGAACCGTTGCTAGCCGAGTTGGAAGTAGTGGGGAGGTTGCCCCTGACTCAGTTGGAATCTACCTCAGGGGTGCGGAGGAGCAGGAGCTGGTACCTGTGCTGTCCTAATGTGGCTGATGAGGAGATCTCGCGCGAATCTTCGTGGAGGTACTCCAGCCTCAGGCCGGTGACGGCGCCGCCCGTGCCCGGCCATAATGGAGTCACTATGATGGTAGGTTCTGGTCGGGGCGTGGTGGAGGTTCTGGTTAGTGGTGATAATATTAAGGGCTCGTTAAGACGATGCTGTGGTGTGGTTGGGAAGGTTGCTCTCGGTTGAGGACTACGCTCAGTCTTGCGTTGCGCAGCGACAAAACTCAGTAACTTGTGTAGTGCTGATAAACAGTGAAAGAGAGACGGATGCTTGAGAAAATATTTAACTAGTTTTTGCTCTTTCACTCCATGATTTTAGGTGGTATGCCGTGACCATCTTTACATACCGAAACATCTCCGTGCCTCGGAAAGCACGTTGAGCCGTTGGTCCCGGCTGTCTTTCGTGGATCTTTGATAGTCGTCACGGGTCGTCAGACACCTGAAAGTCTGACAACTGGTCTTACCAAGGGGTATTGTATTACCCAGTAACTGGGTTGTGGAGGTCAGATAGGCTGGATAGGCAGTGTTGCTCCATGTAAAATACTGGTATTCAGCTGTATGCAGTTAGACTGGAAGCCGACCCCAACCTAGTTGGGAAAAGGGCTAGTCAGATTGATGCCATTTCAACTTTGTATGGCAGTGTAAATCAGCAAGTAAAACATCGCAGTTCCAATGATAATTATCATCTTTCTCTCTCTAACACGTACTATCTCTCTCTCTTCCAGGTAGCGACCCACAGTTCAGGTCGCGAGGACGTGACCTCGTTACGCGCTGAGCGGGACGCGCTCGCGCGCGCATTAGCAGCTGAACGACAACGCGCGGCCACAGCGGCCAGGGCGCACGACGCCAGGCTGGCGGAGCTGCACGGAGTCATCGCCGAGCTGGTGCGCAGGAGGGCGCACGACAAGCACGCCCGGGCCATTCCGGAGGAGGAGGTGTCAGGTAAATGTTTTAGAGATATGAAGGGAAGACAAAAGAACCGCTGGGTGGACTGTGTGGAAGATGATGTGGCTAGACAGGGAGTGACTAACGAGATGACGACTTCTCAACTTGGTAGAGAAGTATGGAAGAAAAAGACATGTTGCGCCGGCCGCAAATAAATTGGGACAAGGGTAGGAGTGTGATGATCAGTCTTCTTCGTCGTTCCCACAGTGCTGAGGATCGCGACCACATACACATATCACGCCAAGTTTGCGGTCTTCTGCAGTGTGGACCGCTCGGTACATGCTGCCTCCAACAGCCTTCATGATCGCGTCTGATTATCTTGCTCGGCCTTGAGCGCATTTTTGTACCACCCGGCCCAGTATCATAAGCCTTTCCAGACAATGCTTACGTGAACGTATATGCCCGAAATGAGATAAGTAAAGGAATACCAAAGAAACGTTGGATAAACTGCGTGAAAGTATGCACAAACATGCGGTCCGCGCCGGCGCAGCTGCGGCGACGTGTGCAGGAAGCCAAGTGCTCACGTTGTATGTGGAACTGTTGAGCATTTCATGCTTCTGGTGCATGCGTAGAGCCAGCGGAGTAGGAGACGGATTGTCTGTCGGTGACGGAATTTGTAAATTGTTGTTACCTTCTGAGCTGATCCTGATTTATAACAGCCACTTGTTTAAAACAAAATTAAAAGTCTTTTTATTAGAAAAATGTCTGTATAATATATCGGAACTAATATCACACCATAATACTGATTTACATTGAAAATCTGTTTGATATTATATTGTAACTGTTTAGCACTATATTTGAATTTCACTTAAAATGATAATTAATAATTCATAGTTCTTTGTAATAAGTTGCATGTGTATGTATTCAACACAATGTAAATGGTTTTATGCATAAATTGGAATGTTATACGTTATATTTCAGACGAGTGCGAGTCCACGACGCAGCCGGCTGGCGAGCTCGAGCACGACGCGGACCGCTCGCGCACGGAACAGGTGACTGCTGTCGTCTCAATACTGACATACAAGACTGTAAGGCGCGTCGCCCACACGAACTACAGTCGAGGCGGCGCAGGGGTGCCGGGGTTTCCACGCTACAGTAGTCGCCTCGACTTGCCAGTGAGCGACGCGCCTAAGGCTGGGATTTAATAGAGCGCACTTACTCAAGCCGAACGTAGTAGACGTTTCATACAAATGGACCTTATGCGTATTAAGTTAATCTTCATATTCGTATGAAACGCTTAATAAAATTATCTTTGCTTATACAAATACCCGCACTAACCTAAAGTACAGTTTTTCGAGCCTTATGATGTGATATGAACCCAGATCCGAGACGAATTATTGAAGTGAAAACTTCTTTAGGCGCGTTGAGCGATACTTGATAGAGACGGATGTTATGGTTCGCGTCACCAACATGCCACAGGCCGCACGGGTGCCATCGTTCATTTTCGGTACCTAAGGCCAATAACGGAGTGATGGAATTACTGCGTCAATCTATAATCCTCGCTCGATAATCACATTTCATTCGCTATATTTCGGTTTTTACGAAGAAAACGATGGAACCTCCGAGTCCTGGGGTCCTGGGGTGCAGTCTCGACATACTCGTAGCGATCGCTTTACGACCGAATTCAGTCGCAACATCTTAAAGGGATTTCTAGACGGTCAAAATCACATGCTTGTCAACAATTTTGACCGTCTGGGTAACCCTCTAGGACTCAGCGACCGAATTCGGTCGTGAAGCGATCGCTGTCTATGTAGAGACTGCAGGCCCTGTCGTACTGTACCAGTACATGGGCACTCAGAAAGTTTTGCGATACTAGAATAAAGTATACTACTTAGGTACAGGTTATAATTCTTTTTATTATATATTTTCAAAGAACTCTCCGTTGGTGTGTATACACAGTTACATACGTCTGTGAGTTACACCTGCGCCCCTACAGGCGGTGGAGATAAATGACAACTCTTAATGTTCACGGAACCTTTAAGACGTTTATTTAATGAACTTGTTACTAGAGCTACTCAGTCCGCGGCGTGCGGCTGCCTGCCCGCGTCGAGCAGCCCCGCGCCGCACTATAACAACAACCTGCGGCGTCAGCCCCTCACACGTGTAAACCGATTTTCATAAAACATTTTCCAGTCCGCATCAGACACCTCTTCAATCCCATTCTCAAATGCAGCCAGTGCAGCTTCCGCTGATGACAACTGTTTACCTTTGAGTTGATTTTTTATTTTGGGGAACAACAATGTCGCACGGAGCCCAATCGGGACTGTAAGGAGGATGACCTATAAGTTTGACCGGTGTGCTGTCCAGAAAGTCCCTTGTTTTGGGCGCCGAGTGAGCCGGCGCGTTGTGGTGAACCAGCAGCGCACGGAGGCCGATGTTCGGTCGCTTGCTGCTTGCAGCAGTAAAATCTTCTGTCAAACATTTGGTAACATACCATTCAGCATTGACGCTCCTTTAATACATTAGGCGCGGCAGACGCACATGCGCGTTTTCGGACGTTCACCAGGTGCTTGACGGCGCGTATGCGCGTCCATACAATTTACATAACTTTCTTCGAGTGCGGCGCGCCGCACCATTGCGTTCGTTGTGCATCTCTATTGTTTCGAAAACATCGTAAAATAAGGGTCGGTAAGGGTGTAGCATAAAGAAGCGTTTGCATAAAGAATTAAGCAGATAATGTGTTAATCTCGTAAGGGTACTGACACCAGATCCTGTCAAAGAAAAAAACTTGCGATCAAAATGTTGCCTGCACTTCTCGCTCGCTTCAAGTTGGTTCTTTTTGAAACAGCCACACGGGCGACTGACGCTTCATTTCTGGATCATACTGATACATCCATGATTCATCACCATTCATGTCATCGCAAACGCGCCCAGACGAGCCTGCTTCAAATTCTGCCCGACCTCCTCCGGAGCCTGCGTTACACAGTGCGCTACCCAGCGGGACACTATCTTCCTTACCCGAACATGCGCGTGCGACCACGCTTAAATTCGTTGAACCAGCGAAATACAGTCGCTTTAGAAGGGCTTTTGTCTATGAACGCCATTCGAAATCTTTCAAAAAATTGTTCTGGTTTTATCGATATTTGAAATCGTACAAAATCATCGCGCGAAAATGTTCTCGTTGTAAATCCATTTTTCAGTTAGACAGAATATTTTAATTTTGCTCGTAAAAAAATGTGGAGGGAATTTCGAATTTGGAATGTTGTGTTTTTTTTTTAAAAGTCATAGATTTAATTGACATAAAAACCAGCCAGTGTCCCATAGACAAAATCTGTTAATCGCAAAACTTTGTGAGTAACCTGGTATATCTGTAGCTATGAGTATGCAGTGTTGCGCTGGCGGCGCACAGTGAAAGCATAATGTTGCCTGTTACTTTTTCTTTGTCCATCTGTGATGATGACGGTACGCTCGGCGACAAAAGTCGCTGAACAGGGCTCCTCTTACTCACATGCTAGCTATGAGTTATATTATAAATATTCTTTGAATGTTACTTCTGTTCCGATTTTGTTTAAATATTTATCTCAATAATTAATACGATTTTAAAAACGGAAGTATTTGTGTAACCGTAACTTCGTCCGTTTTCAGAACGACACCTCCTCGGCCCTGAGTCCGGAGCTGCCGACTCCTCAGGAGTCGAAGGTGGAGAACACCATGCCGCCGTCCACCTTAGAGGAGTTGCCGACCGACACAGAGACCAGTGTGCAGGACCTCAGGTGACAATAACTCGCTTTAGGCGGGTATCACACCTCCGCCGCGATACCGCAGTACCTAGTTCAATTCAACTAGCTCGCATGATGTTCCGCTTCTCGAATCGCGTTTCGAGGTTTCGCGGCGGAAGTTTGTTAAGGCCCTTAAGTGGTGATGTTTTTCGCCCAAATGTCAAATGTGGGTACTTGTGCTTACCAAGTGTTAAAGCGCAAGCGCAGGAGCTCTCGGTACCGGCCGAGACAATGGCGACGTCGGAAGTGTGTGTGTTGTGCTGACGCTACTCGTCTTCACGCACACAAGTAAAGCGCGCGTCGCTTCCTGAGATAACAATACAGTATCTTCAATTCGCGATGTGGGCGAGACAGATGGTCGCGCTAAGTACGCGGACTGCTTGTAAGTCTTTCTTATAACGTATCGTCATCAGCCTCCAGCAGTCCTCTGTGGGACGCAGGTATCTCCTATTGCACGCCATTCCGCTCGATACGCGGCAACTCTCATACAGCTGCTACCAGCCATTCCACCCTAGCTAGCCTAGCTCCAAGAACACGTCTATCCCAACGGTCACCGGTTCTACGGCTCATATGACCCACATCAGCTTGCTAATTCTGTGAGCTATGTGGACAACTTTAGTTCTCTGCTGGATCACCTCGTTCCAGATTCGATCTCTGAGAGAGACTCCAAGCATAGCCCGTTCCATTGCTCGCTGAGCGATCTTGAATGTATGGAGCAGTCGTACCGTGAGTGTCCACGTTTCTGCTCCGTAAGTCACAACAAGCAGGACGCACTGATTGAAGACCTTCGTCTTTATGCTCTGTGGAATACGTGACGAGAAGGCTCGATGAAGTTCCCAAACGCTGCCCAGCCCAGCGGAATTGTGTTATAGGTTCTAGGCTCGCCCTCAAAGTTGTTCTTACCAAACGTATAAAGCTTAGTTATATACCGCCTAATTACGGAGCGGTGCTTACGGTAACATAAGTAGCGCCGGCTCCGCTGTGTGACTCCCGGAGCACGCGGCGCCCCAGCCGGCCTGCTATCTAGTGCTTGCGTGTGCGCAGGCTGGAGGGCCCGCGCGTGGAGGTGACGACGCCCTCCGTGCCAGAGCAGTGCGACACCAGTCTCAACCTGTCGGAGCGGGACTCGGAAGTGTGCCTCAGTACTGCGCGGTAACATTCAACATTTCATTCTTTGTATAAACAGTAAGGTTGTTATTCCCCCACATGTGTCTTCTCATCGCAATAAAACGCAATTATTTTGTTATTCTGTATTCGCAATTTAGTATCTAAAAATGTACACAAATTTTGTATTTGGAAAAATAACTTTTGCTAAAACTTTACCTTTAGTAGCAGTCATTCTAAAATCATCTTAACCAACATTATCATAAAGTTGACTATAACAAATATTAAATGGACACAATGATTTGAATAGATTTTGGCGTGTCCGAGTATACCCGCTGAATATCACTACATTCCAAACCGAACTTTACGTGCTGGCATTAAAGTTAGTAATCCTGTGCTCACGTATGACCCATCTGAACATTGTATACTAAACCCCATCACCGTAACATGGTCGCGATTCGTCCACAGCTGCTGCTCGGGCGGCGCGGGCGACAGCTGCGAGCGCGAGAGAGGCTCGCCCGACGAGCCGCGGCTGTACGCCACTTGTACCGGTGAGAACGTCACGATTGTATCAATATGGATGGCTTATGACGTCACTGCCGTAAAACGTAATTGATACGAGTCATGTATCACACGCATGCGCGCATTGCATACATCAGCACTTTTCCGTCGTCTTGCACAAATTGTAGTGTAACGCGACAGTACACATTAATTCATTCTTCAAGTTAACGTCAGCCAAACAACTTGCAAGGCGATTTAATCCGGCTCGAAGGACCAAAAAGATTTATGCGCTGCTGAAATGTCGCAACCACTTTTATGTTAGGATAAGTCACGGATAGCCATAGACGATGGTTTATTGAATACTAGCTGACCCGACAAACGTTGTCCTGTCAAAATTTCAATAATTCATACAAAATTCCCATAGAAAATGCAATTTCAGTTTCTCCGAATTTTCCAATTTTCCCGGCAACTTTTCAAACATTTTCTTTCATACAAACCTTGTCCTGATAATTACAAACACAACAAAAATGCATGCCAAATAGGTGCTACCGTTCTGAACTGATGCGCGTACATACATTCGACAATTGATTTTAATTTATATAGATATCGAACTAGCACGTAACTAATGCTATATAAACGTTGTGTGAACGAGTACAAGATGTTCTCATGTCTTATCATTCAATCTAACTTCTAAGGTGTGTGCGACCCAATCAGCAACGCATACAGTAATTAAAAGAACACTATAAAGTAAAAAATTGTCCATGGCAAAAAAAAAAAAAAAAACAAAACCAAAGACACCAACTTCCAAAATTAAAGTAATTTTTTACTTTGTTCTGTTTTTTGGAAGTAGAGCGAATGTGAGGAGGGTTGTGATGATTTTAATGAATATATTTCTGTAAATGCATACTTGTTACTCCAATATTGTTACAATACTGTTGTTGTGACCAACACGCAACCTGCAAATTGCAATTTGAACTTCGCGGGCTACCTTACATCATCCCACTTCATTGTCAGAACGATGCTCGTGTTGGTATCGCTATACAGGGTTGTTTTAAATTAACTAGCAAAACTCCGCAGGCGCGATGGGTGTCGATACCTAAACACGATAAAATAAAATAAAATTGTGGAGTCATTGACCGCAGTTATTGCAGTCACTTGAAATATCAATTTAGAAAATCTGTTTTTGTGTGTAAGCTTCACAGACGTGATGGGTATCGATATCTAAAGAAGATATAAAACATAACAAAATAGTTTTTCTCAACTCATACTTCAAGTAATAACACTAACAGCGGTCGTTGACCTTCCAAAAAAAAAAAACATTCGTCTTTTTATTTTTTATTCTATCGTGTTTAGATATCGATATTCATTGCACCTGCGAAGTTTAGCTAGCCAATTTAAAATAACCCTGTAGAATACTAAATATTACAAATGCGAATCCGAGTTTGTTTGTTTGTTACGCTTTTATGCTAAAACTGCTGAACGGATTTGGATGAAATTAGGCACACGGGTAGACCGTGACCTGGAAAAGGACAAAGTCGCGTGAAACAGCCAGTAGGTATTAAGTAGATGTATGTTCGTGTGTCAGGGCGCTGCTCGTCGCGCCAGGCCAAGCTGGCGGCGCGGGTGAAGCTGCGCAAGACGGAGCAGTCCGACTGCAGCACGCAGCACAACGACGACGTACGTACCGGCTGGCGCGCGTCGCCGCACCTCGACCTGTTCACTATTTATTGAGCATGAGGTGACACTCACAGAAGGAAAAACAAAACAAGATCTATAAATATTTCAAATAAAGAAGAATCCTCTACCAGTCAGCCATCAACTAATAATATCTAACGGAGAATGCACGTCTCTCTCGTTATCATCAGCTATATTGTACCTACTGTGGGCATACTATGGGAAATGTTCGTTTGCAGTTCACATCAGATTATAATTTATGATAATTAATCACACTCGCAATATTCACACACTGTAGGTACATATACACGACACTAGTATTCGCCACGCGCGACAGTTTCTTACCGAGTTCACC
>OX411737.1:5203122-5404614 GCA_948252095.1 Dicycla oo
CGATATGACGATACCTTCATCCCTACTGTTTACTATATATTTCGTTATACATTTATAGCTTGGCGCTGGCGAGGCATCGCGTTCTGTGTACGTTGGCGGTGAAAAGGTTAACAAGCTTCGGTAAATTGCGCTTTGGGCCTAATACGTGAGTCAAGGGTTTATGATCAGTGACGAGTGTAAATTTTGTGCCACGTAAGTATTGATCAAACTTTTGGATGCTGAAAAATATGGCTAATGCTTCTCGATCAATAACTGAATATTTAGTTTCCGCTGATCTCAGCTTTCTTGACGCAAAAACGATAGGTTGAATTTGATCAATCGCCTTATGAAATAATACGGCACCCACACCCTTTTCCGAGGCGTCACACGCTAAAAACAACGGACGCTTCTCGTCAAAGGCCACAAGTGGTTTGGATTCACAAATCAGCAATTTAGTATTTTTTTAAACGCTGTATTTTCTTTATCTGTCCATCGCCACTTTGGCGCGCGCCAGTTAGTGCATGTAGGTCCACGCAGAAGCTGTGCAGGTGAGGTATGAATTTCTCGTAATAATTTACGAGGCCAAGGAATGATCGTAGCTCTTGAGCGTTGGTAGGCGGTGTCGCTTTTGTTATTGCTTCAATCTTCGATTTAGTTGGTCGTATTCCTTTCTTGCTGATTGTATGTCCCAGGTACTCGGATATCTGTTTGGAAGAATGAGCATTTTGTTAGATTGACTTTTAAGCCAGCCCGTTGTAATTTGTCAAACACGTTACGGCGATATCATCGAAGTAAATCGCTACATTTGGTATACCACCGAGGTACCACAAGGTACCACCATCAAGGTAGTGTTGAAAAATCGAGGGTGCTGTTGATATTCCAAAAGGCATCCTATTGTATTGGTAATATCCTTTGTGAGTAGATATTGTCAGGTACTTTTTTGACTCTGGGGCAATCTCAAATTGTAAGTATGCATCTTTTAAGTCGATTTTCGAAAACTTAACTCCGTTTGCAAGGACGTTTTGACGTAACTGGTCAAATAGCGGGACTGGATGAGCGTGTGTTACCATAGCAGGGTTAATAGTGCTGCGAAAGTCACCGCAATTTCTGATTTGGTCATTTGTTTTGACCACGTTGACTGTGGGTGTTGCCCATTCCAAGGGGGTCATATTTGGATCAACTTTGGTAACTATTCCCTCGTCCACTAAACGCTGAAGTTCTCTTTCTATGTTTTTGCGCATAGCGAAATTAACGGGTCGGGCAGGGATGTGTTTAGGTACGGTACCATGTTTAATATGGATGTTAACGGCGTAATTTTTTACTAATTAACTTTTCCTAGTTTGTTGTCAAAAAGAGGCGAGAAAGTGTAATACTTTTTGAAGTGTTCTGGTATCTCGTTGAGTAGGCTTAACCGAATAGACGGGTTCTGGAAACGTCATGTCGTACATCTCGCTCCACTGGAGACCAAAAAGCATGGTGTTGGCGTCTTCCATAACTACAACGGGCAAAATTTTTTGTCTTCCAAGGATTTCAACTGTTACGTCTGTATGTCCTTTTGGTTTGAGTTTGAGGTTCCCATAGGCACGTAGTTTCGGTGCCTTTATTAAAGGGGGTGCTCCAATGCGCTTCCAAAATTCTGTGCTTATGTTGGAGTATACTGATCCCGGGTCCCAGTCCAATATATGTACATCTGACACCGTTGAGTGTGACGTCAATGCGCTTGCTGTCGTTGTTCCTTTTGCGTTCAATCTTGTAGACATCGTCACTATCGTATGAGCTTGTAGAAGATACTGATAAACACTCGTTGCTGTTAGTGTTCCTAATTTTATGTAATTTGTTTCCGTTTTTGATTGCTCGTTTCTTCTCTGACTTGGTGCTCGTCAAATATGCTCTCCCAGTTTTGATACAGCAATCTTCAAAATGCCCTTGCGTTTGACATTCCTTGCAAGTATGGTGTTTTGCCTTACAATTGCCCACCTTATGCCTATCATATGCACCGCATCGACGACACTGATCTAGGCCAATCCTGCGTAAAAACGTACTCTGTTTGTTGTGATGCGCCATGTTGGTTTTTGTTCTGACTTTGTTCTGACAATGTCATAGAAATGTAATTCCATTCAATTATTAAGAGGTAAGTCGTCGTCTAATTTAAATACAAAGTGCTGCATTGATACCACCTACGCGAGTTATTCGGTTTAAAACAAATACAAATCTTTGCAGCTTAGTGCATAATTTGTCAATGTGTACTTTCCATTGCTTCTTAACTATCAACAACAACATCTATCTACAAGCAATGTAATAATCATACAACGATACTTTATTTTGCATCACGATGCATCGCGTAGTACGGCCGCTCAATCTTGCGACGAGTTAGTGATGTGCGTGTGCAAATGCACTAACGTAGGCTATCGACAACATATACCGTTCCACTAACAATTATAATAGAGAATTTATGGATATAGATCTTTTTAATATCTCTCTTAATAGCCTTAAACAAAAACTTAAAATTAGATATTCCTATCACCTAACTTGAAACTTACATTTTTTTACTTTGTCTACCTTCACTTTGTAAACTATGTTGCATTGAACATTAGTTCTGATACAAAAATTAATATGTATTTCTTGCGCGTCTTTCCTTGTTAGGAGTTTATTATAATTATTTTTACCACTATATCACATTGTCGGCACTATAGATCTATTGTAAGGAACTAATTCACTTAAGAATAATATTGTTTGTAAGTATATGACTGTTTGATGCCAAAATAAAATAAAATAAAAAAATAAATAAACAATGTCGATGGTCTAATGAATATATTGCTATTATAGTTTATTCGTCAATTTGTCAACCGTTTTAACATTTGGAAGACCCATGTGTATGCTTTACTTTTTTAATTAATTTATTTGATTACTGTTTTAATAACGATTTATATTGTAATTCTTTTAATTTTTAATTTTATAACTTGAAATTTCGATACGATGTAAAAATTGTTACTGAAATAAATGAAATGAAATTAATGTTTTTCACTCATTTTGATTTTCGCATACCTACTTATTGTTTATTTTTCTTCATTTACTTCATAATGTTTTTTTTTAGCTATTATTAGTGCCGATTCTGTTGTACACATACTAAACTTAATTTAGGCTATTGGAACATCAATGGTAGCTGAACTATCCAATTTAAAAACTCATGCTTCTACCAAGAAACACCTCGGCAACAAACCTGGATCCAGTGGAAAAACACAAACATTAACATCGCTTGGATTCCAGGGAGGTCTAACTCCACAAAATAAAGAAAAAGTTCGTGCAGAAATTATACTTGCTGCTTTTTTGCGGAGCACAATATAGCATTCTCGGTTGCTGACCATTTGACAGATTTATTAAAAGAAGTTGTGACGGATTCTAAATTGATCAAGGAAATTGAACTTAAACGAACCAAAATTGCAGGTTTGGTAAAGAACTTAAGCAGATTTAGCCCAAAAATTACAAAAAAATCAGTTTTCGGTGATGACGGACGAGACGACCGATGTTTCTACGGACAAAACTGCTTGCGTTGTGGTACGCTATTTTGATCAAGAAGCTCAAAAGATATGTAGCGCATTTTGGGAGCTGTACAAAGTTTTTAAGGAAACACCATCAGGTGTTTCCTTAATGATGATATTCCTACTGCCAATGCCGGGAATTTATACAGAGCTCTTATCGATTCATTAACTAACCGTAATGTTCCATTGACAAATGTGATTGGCTTTGGCTCAGATGGGTGTAATGTCATGATGGGTGATAACGACTCAGTAAAAACAAGGTTAATACGCGATTTTCCAGGAATCATAATCACGAAGTGCGTTTGTCACTCGGCCTATGTGTGTGCCAGTGAAGCCTGTAAAGAGTTGCCTGAAGGTGTAGAACAACTGGTTAGAGATGTCTACAACTTTTTTAAACATAGTGATAAACGGCAATTTGATTTTCATAACTTCCAGTCCTTTGCTGCAGTGCAGCCTCATAAAATACTGAAACCATCACAGAAAAGATGGCTTTCCTTATTATCAGTGGTTGAAAGGATATTACAGCGATGGGAGGCCCTACGTCTTTTTTTTATCGATTTTACGACAAATCGTGCACGTAGAGCAAGAGCCGATGTAAGAAATCGAGTAGTTCTCGAAAAACTCAGCAACCCATTCTATAAACTTTATTTTTGTTTCCTTGAATGGTCGCTCCCTTTATTCAATAAATTCAATCTGGAATTTCAAAACGAGAAAGTAGTTGTTCACAATCTACATGAGAAAATTCGTACACTCTACCAGGAAATCCTATTGCGTTATTTACAACGCGAATATCTCATGAGGCCAAATCTTGGTGAAATAAACCCTGAAAGTCAGCGACATCAGCTACATGACACTGCACTGTATGTTGGCGTCAAAGTGTATGAGCTCTTGAAACATCCAGATGTGATCAGACAGCCTGCAGATATTGCACAGTTCTTCTCATGCTGCAAAAAAATCTACAAAGTTGCAGCCACCGAAATCAAGAAACGATATAACATGGAGGATCCTGTCTTGTCAAAGCTACAAGTTTTTGAACCTGCATCAGCGCTCTCCCACAATTTTAGAAGTCATTTCCCTACACTTATGCGTCTTATGGAAGTGGTCCCCCGTATAATCGCACCAGCTGATCACGCAAAAAAACAAATAATTGACTGGCCTGTTGGTCTAGTGGTTAGTGGCCCTGACTGCTATGCCGGAGGTCGTGGGTTCGATTCCCACCCAGGACAAATGTTTGTGTGATGAGCATGATCATTTGTTCTGTGTCTGGGTGTAATTTATCTATATATGTATGTATTTAGAAATATATAAGTATGTTTATCAGTTGTCTAGTACTCATAACACAAGCTCTGCTTAGCTTGAGGCTAGACGGCGTTGTGTGATAGTTGTGGATTATTATTATTATTATTATTATTTATTATTATAATCAATGGAGGAGTTTGCCAAATTCACAAGCTCGTCATCCTAAAGGGTTGCATGAAATTAGTGAGCCAGATAAGTTTTGGGCTCAATTACTGAAAACTGAAGACTTTTCTGAGCTGGCTCAATTTGCCCTATCTACACTATCCCTACCCCATGCGAATGCTGACTGCGAGCGGGTTTTTAGTAAAGTCAATTTAATAAAGACAGAGATATGAAACCGGCTAAGTGTGGAAACAGTGAACGGCACACTTCTTGCTGCAGAGAGCGCAAAAGGTTCAACTCGTACTGGAAACTGCATCAATTTTGAACCCACAAAAGAAATGTATAGCCGCATGACAAGAGATCAAATATACGGCAGAAAAAACGATGACAGTGAGGATGTTCCTGACATAATATTTGGAGAAGAGATGTAAACTAAGTTACCTTGCAAATTTTCGTAATAATATAGATACATTTAGTTTTTTTTTTTTTTTGTGATTTTACTTGAGTGATAATAAAGATTTATTTTAAATACAACACAAAGTGATGTTTTATTTAGTAGGAAACTTGCAATAGTTTATTTCATTGAGTAAAAATTCCTAAATTCAGTAGTTCAGTATGCCTTAATTTCGGTTTTAGCACGTTTTCGATGCATAATAAATGTACGAGGTTTGAAATTCAAAATACTAGATTTTTAGCTGCGCATGTACGAGGGATTTTTTTTTACGGTTGGCAACCCTGCTCAGAAGCTAGGTTATTTTTAACCAGGCCAACTTCAAACTCAAAATGTCAAAGACAGAGACAGCCGTGCTCAGTGATGCCAGATGGGGGGATTCCCTTCAAATTCGGGGGTTTTTTTAGCCTTCGGGGGGAATTTTGGGGGGATAAATCCTTTGGGGGATTTCCGCAGGGAAAAATATCAAATGGGGTTTTTTAGGAGTTTTTTTTTTAATGATAATCGTTCATCGCGAAATAACGATAAAAGTCGATCGATTGAATCAATCGAACGTTAAGAACAACGCTAACTAGCTCACCTTATCTTCATGCTTCATGTACTTTTCATTCATTCACTCATTCGTTCGTTCGTGGTTAGTTCGTTCGCGCTTCTACGCTAACGCTCCTGCGGACAGTGCAGAGGAAATTCTTAGAATTCGTTACGCATTACCTGAGGGATGTATTAATTTATTTCCAACCGAGAAAATTTAACTTGGAAAAATGTATAATATAACTAATACTAATATAAGTAAATGTAACTAAAGTTGAAGGTGATAATCATAATTATTTACTGTTAGAAGCTCTGGCTGAATTAACTTAAGTTGAAAATAATAATTATAATTAAAATGCCCCAGAAAGCACGTTTTTCAATCTTTTTTCCCTTTAAAATAATACAAAAAACTGAATCTGGGTTAGAAAAAAATGAGTAAATAGGCTGGAGGGTTTTTTTTTCGGATAAGCAGTTTTTCGGGGGGTTTTTTGGTGAGGTCTGGGGGGAAATACACAAAGCCATCTGGCAACACTGGACTGGACGTGCTGATGGCTGCTGTCAAGTAGGTATCGATTTTGTTGCTGTTGAATTCTGTTGGTTGTGAACTCATACAGTACATTTATAAAGTTGTGGTCCGTTAGGAGTATATGTGTTCTGTAAATTAAAAATCAATTGAATTAAATATTGTGTCGACACTCCAAAAGCAGAAACTTACTTATGTCCTAACCTGGGTGGCTATGAACTTATTTACCTATGAACTTACCTGCTATGAACTTACTTACTTACCTTTTGTTCGGCAGAGAGTAGTTTATTCTCCGTTAGGTTAGTAGTTTAGTCTACGTTTTATTCTCCCTTATTTTTTATTACTATAGTGATTGGTTGATACTCTGTGAGTATATTCTTTGCTATTGTTCTAAGCTATAGCACCATTCACCAGACAGACCTCCAAAGATTAAACAAAAAGTATTTTGTTTGTTTACGTAAATATTGGAGAAAGATATTATAAGTCCAGACAAATAGTGTACACAACATCACTAATATTAAAAGAAGTACCTCCAAACTGCTCACGGTATTCAAAGTTCAGAAGATTTAAAGAAGTCATATTCATATTTTGTTCCAGTAATTTACTCAGCAGTGTTTTAAATATGACGATGGAAAAACTGAAAAAGTGTAGGATATGTTTAGTGGAGAATGTTAGGATGTATGTGGTTGTCAACAAGAACCTGCAGGAGATATATGAGAAGCTAACTGATGTCCCAGTAAGTACATTATATCGAGGGTTCACGGGCCATTTGTATTAAGCGACATCCTGGCCGATATTGAGTTTTATTCATTTTGAGTTATAATCTACCTGCATTAAAAAGTGAAAAATGTAAAAAACTGAGATAGGCACTATTGATAGGCCACTTTTACTTAAAAAATATTGATACTTTTTTTACAATGTTCTTTTTTCCGAATAATGAAACTTTGAAATGCTCTCTTGTAAAGTTCCAAAAATGTTGCTTAATACAAATAGCATGTGAACCCTCGATATGTAAAAATTGAAGACCTAATAATTGACAGTATTCATTTAAGTCAATAGACGTCTACTGCTGGATAGGCCTCAAGACCAAGAGTCATCAACCGGTCCTGTGATTCACAAATCCAGCATGTTCCTACCAGGTCACCTGTCTACCTTATGAGAGGCCTACGTGGGCTGCATATTTATAGGAAGTATTCAAAATAAACAAATAGTCTTAAGAGTAGTTTTGTTGCAGTTTGTAACTGAAGACAGTAGACCGATGCTCGCTTGTTTCTTCTGCTGCTCTAAACTGAAGCAATGCTACCAATTGCAGAGAAAATGTCTAGAAGCCGAGGAGCTGTTCGCTCAGATGTTGAATGATGAAAATGAGGTGAGGTTTGACTTTGGCTTTGGGGGACTTTTAATTATAATTTTAGTATAATGTGGATGTGACCCTCCTGTCAAGACAATATTCTGTGAGAATTTCAGGTTCTTCATTTTGATATCTAAACTGCTTTTGACAAATGTTGTTTGCAGTGTTACATTTTAAATACTTCACGTAATACTGCAAAGGAGATGTTTCAAAATGTATGGACCTTGGGCCAGGTATGTGTACCTACACTATGCATAAAAATAGGGAAGTATATTTAAAACAGTTCTCAACTGTCCAATTACTTCAAAACGTCTTTGTTTGCTGGTAAACCACAATTAATTACACTTGAAATTGCAACACACAACAAAAACCCGTCATGGGGTAAGCTGTCATTTTGATTGATTAATGACGTTTGACATCTTTAATACTCAAGAAGAGGACTGAAGTGACACTGTTGTGACAGCTGAAGGTCCTTTTTCTATGATCAGTGGTCGATCTATGGTTTACTGTTATTGTTTTTATGAGAGAAATCGGTGAGACGCCATGTTGAAAGTACATAAAAATAATTGATAAATATCAATTCCCTACCACAACAGTATACATTTAAATGAATTATCTGTATTTTTCCCGAATTCCACGGATTTTTCTCGTTTTTTTTTTTAGGTAGTGTACACAGACCTGGCCCATTTTGAAACATCTCCTTTGTACGAAACTTGTAAAGTAAGTGGCGGTGTGATAACAGTCCTGTCTCATGTAGATACCGAGCTATACAAACATAACATGTCAGAGGTTGGTAGGGCCAGCAACTGTCCAGTATGCGCTGCACCTACCTAAGTTTTGTCACTTGTGAAGGCACTTCTGGCTGACTATATTAATGATAAACATTTGTGCTCATAGTGACTGTGATCATAAGTATATTTGACCTAACACTGTAAACAACGTTTTCCAGACAAAACCTCTAATAAACCAAGGCGTGTTAGAGTTTTGCAGTGGGTTTACTATAACTTCAACAGAGCTCATAAGTATAGTTGATGAATGTGAAACAGAAAGCATTGCTATCAAAGAAGAATCAGCAGTTGTTGGTGATCCCATAAGCCCAGATGATATTATTGAGCCAAAGGAGGAACATGAAAGTGACGGTATGTTTTAAAAAAACAAAAATCGTAACTAATATTATAAATGCAAAAGTAAGTTTGTTTGTTTGTTACCTTTCACGCCTAAACCACTGAATCCTGAAAGGAGATGTTCCAAAATGTATGGACCTTGGGCCAGGTACGTGTACACTTTACATAAAAATAGGGAAATATATTTAAAACAGTTCTCAACTGTCCAATTACTTTAAAATGGCTTTGTTTGCTGGTAAACCACAATTAATTACACTTGAAATTGCAACACACAACAAAAACCCGTTATGGGGTAAGCTGTCATTTTGATTGACCTTTGACATCTAGAAGAGGACTGAAGTGACACTGTTGTGACAGCTGACAGTCCTCTTTCTATGATCAGTGGTCGATCTATGGTTTAATGTCATTGTTTTTACGCATAGAGTAACTAAATCTGTGAGAGATATTGAAAGTAGAAAAAAATAATTGATAAATATCAACCATTAGAAAATAAATAAATAAAAAATAAATATACCACAACAGTATAGATTTAAATGAATCATCTGTATTTTCCCGAATTTTACGGATTTTTCTTATTTTTTTGAGGTAGTGTACACAGACCTGGCCCATTTTGAAACATCTCCTTTGTATATACGTTGTCATGTGTACAGAAACGAACATGTGCAAGTGCGTTCCCGTGGATAATTTCCGACAACCACGCGGGCGAAGCCACGGGCAAAAGCTAGTAAAATAATAAATTAAAGATTTGTTTTATATTGATCAAAAATGTTTTAAACCAATTCAAAGTTTTGTGGTGTTCACTTTTATTCAACTTAACGGTAACCACATTATTTTGCGAAATAAAACTTGTGACTTTTTATTTACTTACAGAGTTAGAACCGCAAAATTTAGACATTAATTGTATATATGAAGCAGATATACCACCACTCCAGTCTGAATCAGATTTAGAAGATGATTTGCCTTTAATGAAGTTTAAAACTGAAGTGGAAGAAGACCAAGAAGTATCTAAGAATAAACGAAGAGCCAGGGAGACGGAAAGTAAGTATTAGTTAATCTATAGGTTAGCAAATAGGCCAATGGTTCATCTGATAGGAAGTAGTTAGCGTTACCTAAAGGGTGTACCCACTTACATGTGCAATGTTGAATTCTATCCTTAGGACCGTTGCTCAATGTCACAAGTCTAGAGTAACACAGCACACAACGCGCTGCTTGAGGGACTAAACAAGGATTTGCCCATTACGAATGACTGGGTACCCAAACAATTTATCTCTGATAAAAATACAAATTCCAATTTCACGAGGATCGCCGATGCGAGGTTTTGTGCCCCTCGAGAGCTGTTTAGTTTATTTTTATTAATAATTATCAAAAATCACGTGTCAATTAGTCATACAATTTACAAAAGTAGAGCATAGAACAATTTCTCAAAAAAAAAGAACAAATAAAAATTTAATCAATTACCTTAAACCATTCTTTTAGGTCCTTTAGGTACTAGTAGGTAATACCTGGTTGGTTAGCTAGCCTTGTTGAGCTTTGAGAGCATCACACACACACACACACACATACAAAACACACACACACACACACGCACATACAAAACACACACACACACACACATACAAAACACACACACACACACACATACAAAACACACACACACACACACACACATACAAAACACACACACACACACACACACACACGTCACACGATCACACGTTGCGCTTATAACTTTCATCTGGTAGCCAATTGTTTATCGATGGACCCATGATGATATGAATTAACTTTCCAGATGTAGAGTGTGTGGGTAGGACATGCACAGGGACCGGACTACCTCGCTTAAGAGTTAAGCCTTTGGACAGGGTAACCTGTACATGGGGTAACTCATATAATAATAATAATAATAATTTATTTGCAATAAAAAGGTGTACATTTGAACAACATTAGGTTACAAACAAAAAGATGGAGTTGTTATATAATATATGATTGGAGACTCTAGCACCCTTGCTAAGTTGACAAGACAACTTGTATTAAAGGTGCTAGGCCCAACCCTTTCATGGGTGCCTTGTAAAGAGAGTTTGTCTAATTTACGAGGACTTATTTTCATTTTTGCAACAGTTATATGGACAACAAATAAATCATTTAGCAAAACAAGAAAAGATAAATAAAAAGTGATAAAAAGGATAGATGTGGAGTGTGGGGGTGTGTGTGAGTGGGTGTGTGTGTGTGGGTGTGTGTGTGAGTGGAAGTGTGTGTGTGTGTGTGAGTGGGTGTGTTTGTGTGGGTTTGCCTGTGATTATGTGTGATAATGCGCTGCGTAGATTTTACCTAGATGTTTAAGTCGACAATAAGAGCTCTGTGTTGTTATAGTTGAGTGTCTGGAGCCAATTACATAATTTCTTTTTAAGAGATATATTTGGAAGTGCGTGGAAGTTTAATATTTTATTAATTTTATTATACAGATGGGGGCCTTGAAAATAGGGAAACCTTCTTGTAAAAGAGTAATGCGAGCGGTAGGATTGGCCTATTTTGTCTTTGCGTCTTGTGGTGATTACCTCGTAGGGAGTTATATGGTGCTGAATGCATATCGCAGTGTTACCTTTTGTTCGAATTACATCCTCGAAACCCAGCGAAATGGTTAACACCTTTATTAAGGTAACCACGTGAAGGGGTTAACCCCTTCAATGATTTAAGCCTTTGAAGAGGTTGCCTTCTCGAAAAGCTTTTTTTCGTGTTACCCTGGATTACCTAATAAACTTGAGCTAGTAGTTGCTAGTACTACCACTAGCAACTACTTGAGTAGTTCCGTCCGAGTTCCGAATCAAATGACGAATGATGAAAATAAACAAGTATAGACACGAAAAAATAAATATTATTACAATGTTTAGCATGTGTGACGAGCAAAATTGAACTATAAGATCATATAGACATATAGCCCATATAACGTAGAGATACAGCGGTTGTATTATTATTATTATTATATTTTCTTCGTACATCTCGAGACCCGGACCTTTGGAAGGCGTACGAGGGGCCGAAGCCAACTCGCAGAGGCCCTTTAAATGTAAATGATGAGAAAGCATGCACCAACCGACGATTATCCCTGTATGCACTATGCAAGTGCACCCAAGGACAACCCCCGGTTGCTGCAGGACTATTGTTGTACGTGGAAACAAAACATATTGGGCTATGGGTCTGAGTGGCTAAAGAGGATTGAGTAACTTGAACTATGGAAGAACTAAACTAAACTAAATGGCAGGCGGTGACTTGCACACTCAATAATGGGCCCCCGGAAACAGCCGCAAGCACATAGTGACGTAGCGACAAGGGGGCAACACTTCCTGAGGTGCTTGAGGAGTGGAGAGGTATTCCACGGCTATCAGGACAATCCCGGAAGTACGGTCAAGAACCTTACCAGCACCTTACTGGAATACTTTCTTCCTCCGAGCACGTTTGCTCTTGTGAATTTCCACTCAAGCCGGTCAATAAAGGCAAGAAAGAGGCGGGAGCTCTGTGCCTCGTCAGTGTTTACTCCAGCCGGCCAATAAAGGCAAACCAGAAATGAGGACACGATTTCTCCCGGGAGATAGGGTCCATGGGGTCGCTACTGCCCAACAGCTCGCCACATGCTGCCCTGCTGGTTTCTGTGTCTCTCTTGGTCTGGCTCCTCACCCTAGACCAGTTCCGGCAAAGTAAACTCTTCCGGCACAGACCTAAAGTTCGAAGAGCGCAAGCCCCACCACGACGTCAACGTGGAGACACAGCGATGGGGTTATTATTATTACATATAAAAAATGTTATAAGCGTGTGGATAGCACCAAGACAGGTGAGCAGGGATTTAACTTCTGTGTATGAATAATAGGATATTTATTTAAAATGAAATAATATAAGTATAGAAAGCAGTCAGTTGTAATTCCTAGGTGCATCTAACATAGAATTGTTATGTTTATGGTGCATAGATCAGATCGTATCTGTTCGTGTTGGCAGCGTGCTGATAGAGTTCCAGTTCCTGCTTCGGTAGCTGCAAATGTACCAACAGGAACAATATCCTACCGAATTTTTCCACAACTGGCACCTAGCTGGTTAATTGCTCGAACAGCTCGTTTTTGAAGAACAAATATATTTTGAATGTCAGGGCCTTTTCCCCAGAGCAGAATATCAGACAAACTATGCATTTCGTTCTCTTGGCATTGAAAACAAGTTGTTTGTCGTAAGCCATTCCGTAACCATTGAGAGAGCACTGTTTACATCGTCAAAATCTTGTCTATTCCTGTCTACTTTAAAAATAAGAGAGGTGTCATCTGCAAACAGTACAACGTCACAGATACCCTTTATATAAAATGGTAAGTCTTTGATATACACTAAGAATAAGAAAGGACCCGGCACTAAACCTTGAGGTACACCTAACTGAACTGGTAGCCTGGAACATTAACATCTACACATTGAAACCTATTATGTAAATATGAATTTATTAGTTGTAAGAGCTTCGTTTTGGATACTGTAATGGCGTAGTTTACGCAAAGCGTGTCATGGTGCACGCAATCAAAGGCTTTGGAGAGATTACAGAAAACTCCAATAACATTTTGCGGGTTCCCCCATGCGTTAAATATGTATTTCAGCAGAACAACACTGTCATCTGTAGTCGAACGACCTTTTGTAAATCCATATTATATTACTTAAAAGTTTAATGGAGATGCCCCAGTAATCACCATGTTTTAAGACTTAAGTGCTGCTTAACTACATCTCAAGGTGTTACATGCTCGAAGCTTAATAAGCGACTAAATTTGGGCACACTACTATGCAAAAGGTTTTCAGCTTTAGACGTGGACGAGTTTAAGGAGCGATCCCTAGTTATAGGTGTATTGGCAAAAAACTCATTGAATGCCTCAGCTACGTCAGCTGCTTTATTAACTAATTTGTCGTCGGCCATAACCTCAAGTCGTTATTCTTGTTTAACCGACTTACCCGTTTCATTGTTAATAATTTTCTAAGTGGTTTTTACTTTTTTATTGGAATTTATAATTATATTGCTTAAAATTTTTGATTTTGCAAAAACTTAATATACTTATCTTTAAATAATTTTTGACATACTCTAGCAAAGGAGTATCAAACCTGTTGGTTACGTCTGTGTTAATTGTGAAGACGTTCAGTGCGTGTCGCGTTTGCTAATCTAAAGGGCCAGGCGTCCCGTACGGATTTTGTTAGTTTTACTTATACCGACATTATTCACATTTTGTATCAAATGTTTTTTATAAAAAATATTTAAAAATGTATATAATAAGTTTTGAAAATAAATAAAGGACATAATAATAACCTGGGACATAATTCACACACGGTCATCTGATCCCAAACTAAGCAGAGCTTGTACTATGTAAACCAGATAACTGACATACTACATACCCTACTTTTTTTTGTAAATACATACTTATATAGATAATTACACCCAGACTCAGAACAAACAGACATGTTCATGCACACAAATGTTTGTCCTGGATGGGAATCGAACCCACGACCTGTGGCATGATAGGTGCTATCTTAACCAACCACGCCAACTGGTCTGTCGTAATAAATACACCTACATTCTGCGATATCACATTACGTTTTATTGACTGTCCAGCGCGCGCCCTAAAACGCTGCCCGCCATAGAACGCCCGGGACGCTCGATGATACCCAAGAACGCTAGTGAGGTGGCCGTGTGATGTTTATATAGTCTATTCCAAAAGTATCTGATGAACATGTAAACAAATGGGTGAGAAAACGTACTTGTGGATGCCAATTTGTATGTGTAACTGGCAACAATTACAAATTGAGTACCTTGGTTTGTTTTATTTGTATACTTATGATAAACCCATGTGGCATATTGCCTTATTATATTATTTCACCGTAATGTCTTATAACTGCAACATTACATTGCATAGTCGCAACTTATAAGCTAACGCACGGAATCGAGTCCCAATATACATATTCCATGCTATTACTATTAAATGGTACTCAATAATGTACAATTTTGAATGTACACTACTTCTGCCGTCATGCTGCGTATCATTTACCGACCTCATAATCTACCACCTTACCACATTACTACACTCAAAATTCAACTTCAAAATCTGAAAGTAGTTTTTCGTTTGATAATTGAGGTTAATCTTATAACTACAATTATCGTCGATTATTTTTCAATTACATTTTTTTAAAGTTACATAATACATAATGATGCATTTAATAAGTATTGCTTAATTTGGCAGGCCAGTTGGCGTGGTTGGTTAAGATACCACCTATCATGTCGCTGGTCGTGGATTCGATTCCCATCCAGGACAGACATTTGTGTGCATGAACATGTCTGTTTGTCCTGAGTCTGGGTGTAATTATCTATATAAGTATGTCTTTACAAAAAAAAAGTAGTGTATGTAGTATATCAGTTATCTGGTTTAGTACAAGCTCTGCTTAGTTTGGGACCAGATGACCGTGTGTGAAAAATGTCCCAGGATATTATTATTATCTCCTTTATTCATTTTTTTTACATATAAATTATATTTTTAAATATTAGAATTAAAAAAAAAACATTTAAAAATATAAAAAATAGAAATCCACCGGCATGGGGAACAGGGTCCAAGCTACCGGTGGTTAGGGTCCCAGAGACAGGAACCTCCTCACAATACGTGCCGTATCAAGGAGTACTGCCTTCTGAATCAGGCCCTTCACCCAGCCACCCAACGAGAGCCTCTTGAGATGTTGGTCGAGGCTCTTAGCGATAAGGCCATTGACCGTAACGACTATCGGCACAATGATTGCCGAGTCCACATCCCACGTAGCGACAACCTCGTGGGCTAAGTCGAGATACTTCAATTGTTTCTCCTTCTCAGCCTTCACGAGGTTCTCGTCATGCGGGATAGTGACATCGATTATCATTGTGCGGCGCACTGATCGATCTATTACCACTATATCAGGCTTATTGGCTACAATAGTCCTGTCAGTGATAATAGATCGATCCCAGTATAACGTGACATGGTCATTCTCGAGAACTGGGTCGGGCACATACCTGTAAAACGGTACCTCAGAGTCCACAAGGCCGTATTTCAGAGCAAGTTGCTGATGGATAATCCTAGCTACTTGATTATGCCTGTGCAAATACTCGCCGTTAGCTAAACGAGAACATCCAGAAGTAATATGTCTGATAGACTCACCGGGACAATGGCATGCCCGACATATGTCGATCGTCCCGTCTTTCATTATATACTTCCGGTAGTTATTTGTTAGCATAACTTCATCCATAATCGCACAGACTGAACCTTCGGTTTCCCCAAAGAGGTCACCGAAGCGTAGCCAGGCCACGGACGCTAAGAAATCTACGTCGGGCCCATGAAGGGCCCGGAAAAAGCGTCCGTGAAGCTCCTTGCTTTGCCATACTTCCTTGCGGTCGTTGGTACTAAGCACCACAGGTTTGCGCCAGTTCTCTTTAGCCAAGGACAACGGGGTGAGTCCCTTGTCCACTGCAACCACATCTCGGTGCATACCAACGTCAGCCTTGAGAAAATATTCTTTGAGACTGCACACCTCGCGGAAGTGCGGGGGTCGAGGTTTTTTAAATGCTAAGACCCTCCGTCTTAGCATTTAAAAAACCTCGACCCCCGCACTTCCGCGGAATGTACAGCCTCATGACAGACGAACGTGGGTGATGCATCCGGTTTGCAGTCAGCAGTGACCGGACTCTCCTATCCAGGGCGTCTAGTTCCGTCTGGGTCCACTTTAGTATGCCAAAGGAGTACATCAGGACCGGCATGACCCAACCGTTAAAGGCGTGCACCTTGTTGCCGCCTGACAAAGAACTATTAAGTACCTTTTTCAGGCGACCGAAGAAGCGCTCCTGCAACGATTGTTTCATGTCAGGTCCGTTAATGCCTAACCCCTCTGACATACCCAGGTATTTGTAGGTATCAGTTGCGGAGAGTGATCTCAGGTTTATAGAATCTGAGAGTTGTAGTCCCTCAGATTCCACAATGCCGCCCCGCTTTACATGCATGACTGCACATTTATCTACACCAAATTCCATCCTGATGGAATTACTAAAAGTTTTAGTTACTTTTAGTGACTCCAGCAGTTGCAATTTGTTGGTGGCAAACAGTTTCAAATCATCCATATAAAGCAGGTGGGATATTACCTGACCCCCTCTCCGCAAAGGACAGCCCAGCCCTGTACCCTCCAGCAGAGTGCTAAGAGGGTTCAAGGCTAAACAAAACCACAGTGGACTCAGACTGTCGCCCTGGAATATTCCCCGCTTAATCCTAATAGGTTCGTTGCTCCCCTGAATTTGTCGGCATCCTGGATAGCGAAGAACCGTCCTCCACTGCCCCATACACGTCGTTAGGAAGGTGCTCAGAGTTGTATCAATTTTGTACAACTCTAACACCCTCAAGAGCCATGTATGCGGCACCGAATCAAAGGCCTTCTTATAGTCTATCCAACATGTCGACAAATCCTTTCGGGATCGACGGACCTGTTGGCTTATGGCCATGTCAATGAGGAGTAGCTCCTTGGTGCCGCGGGACCCATTCCTACATCCATTTTGAGAGACAGACATAATAGAATTCTTTTCTAAATGAGAATTAATTTTCTCTCTCAAAATGGATGTAAGGAGTTTATAGACCGTCGGCAAACAAGTGATCGGCCTATAATTTTTGGGTTCCGTGGCATCACCTGACTTATGGAGCAGGTGAGTAACTCCTGTTGTAAAGAGCTGTGGCAGTGACCCAGACTCTAAGGCCGACTGGAATTGCGATGCTAAGCACGCATGTGAATTTTGCAGCCATTTAAGCCAAAAATTGTGCAGTCCGTCCGGTCCCGGAGATTTCCAGTTCGGTATCGGACGGGCTGCACTGGCTACATCGGAGGAAGTAATTATTACTTCTTCCATCTCCGGTATGGCGTCACACACGCGTTCAACATCCCGCATCCATTCAGCCTCAGTATGGCAAACGGGCACCGACCAGATGTTACGCCAGAATATGCTAGTGGCATCATCATCCGGGCGGCATACGTCTGCCATATTTTGCTCAGGTCGCTCCCATGCTCTATACACCCACCTTTGATCACGCTGGAATATGCGATTCTGGGTATACCGCTCAACCCGTCGCTTATACCTACGGATACGGCTTGCCCATGCACAGACCTTCTGCTTCAGGAAGTCAATGCGCTCTGTGACACGGGACATATATTCTTGAGGGCTGATTCCAGTCCCCGAGAACGCCCGCCTCACAAAGCGCATCACTCTAGGGCGAGTATTGCCCTCCCTGAAGCAGTATAGTTTGCCGATGAGCACCCTGGTCCCCTCGATACGCCGCTCGATCCTGCACTGCCAGGCTGGAACAGCGGGTTTTGGTCGTGTAGCTATGTCACAATTTGGAAATTTGACATTGGCTACACGACACGCCGCAATAGCCGCGCAATACAAGATCGAGTGCGTATCTACGAGATCTTCGCTGCTTTCAAAATAAAAACCAAGCAGCGAATCCAAGGCACACACCATCGCCCTATTCGTTCTGTGCATAGGCAAGCGAGGTAAATGTGGTCTAAGTTGGACGGGGGCAGTTCTAAACTCTCGAATCGCATCCTCCAGCGCGCTCCTCAATCGTTCGTTACACTGGCTACTTACCGTAACAATCTCATCGCCCCCCTCCTCATCATTAACATAAGACCGCGGTTGGGTTATGTCACTGACTAGAGGTTGCACCGCGGTCTGTGACGGGACAGGGACGATACGATTGCTCAGTACCTCTGAGCGCAGCCTATCAAGCGCGGCGTCGTCCAATCTGTGATTCCGTTGGATAACCCGCACCTGATCCGAAAGTCGTTGGGCCGAGACGTTGATGGCTGGTTGAAGCGCCTGGAACAGAGACAGCATCCTATCGCGGTACGCAGTGAGGTTAGTTCCCCCCTCTGTAGCCCCGTAATATGCGCGCATGACGTTCTCATTCATTTGTTGAGTCCATTTCATGCGCTGCACACAACCACCGGCAGCGGGGCCCCGGCTCGGGGCCGGTTGGCCCCTAGATCCCATGCCGTTCGGTGGCCGGCCTCTTCTCGGCCGACGAATTGGTGGTGGTGTTGTCGGCGGCGAGAAGTATTCGTCGCTCGAGCTCGACGCAACTGCAGCGGCCGGTATCACAGGACTCATGTCTGGATCTGGTTCCGGTAAGTCTGGAGCAGGTTCCGGCAACTGCGAGGCGGAGCTGAGCGACGAACCCGAAGATGTTGGGCGTGTGTTTCGTCGTGCCCGACTTCTCGTCAGCATTGTGCTTGGTCTTCTATTCTCCGTGTCATAGTTCAGTAGTGTAGTAGTAGGTGGTAGTTTTATTCTTGCATCCTGGTTTGGTTTTTATGCCAATTTTGGGTTGGGTGAATTGGTGTAGGAACGCAAAACACCACATTATTGCATTAATGTTTAAAAATCCAGTAGAAATTACACGGAGAAAAAATTTTTTCGACCGTCAGCTTGACAGTCGGGCCACAGATTATTATTATTATTATTAAATAACATTATTAAATAGATATACAGTTGAATGTGTTACTAATTCCGTTAAACAGGGTTTGTAACACTTTGATCAGAGACTTCTGGAACAGACCATACGTTGATGTTAGTTCAATTTTGTATGTCATATCTCTGGTGATTAAGTGCATTGTTCAATATCAATCGACAAGGAGTCTGGTGAATCACCAGACTCCTTTTCGATCCTATTATGAATCATGCGATCCGCTATTATTTTGATTCGTGTAAATGTCAATCTTGTGAAGTATACACACCTTATTACATAGTAAAAACTCTATGGACTACCTGTATTGCTACGCAACACTCGGTTGTTGATACTTTGAAGTTTTGTGACTTACAATAAAACTATCTTTTGTTCATGTATTTCTATTATATTTAACATGGTAGCAGAGCGTGTACGAAGTTACGAGATTTAAGTGAGTAACCCTGTCGCATTTGTTTTTAAAATGTCGAGCACCAAAATCGAACCTCTTACGAGAGAAAATTACGACACATGGGTCATACAAGCTGAAGCCGTCCTAGTTCGACAAAAACTGTGGAAATACATTGAAAATAATGCTACTGAAGCTGACAAAGAAGGTGACAGACAAGCAAGATCAGAACTGATTCTTATAATCGCTCCTTCTGAACTCAAACAAATTAAAAATTGCAAAACAGCTAAAGCATTATGGGAAAAACTGAAAGATACCTACGCCAGCAAGGGGCCTGCACGAAAGGCATCCCTATTGAAACAACTGATCCTAACAAAATTAGAAGGACACGACGTACGTGATCATCTGAACAAATTTATGGACATAGTTGACAAACTGGCAGACATGGATATAGCCATAAACGAGGACTTGTTGACAATCATGATGTTGTACAGTCTCTCATCCGAATACGAGAATTTCAGAGTCGCTATCGAAACACGAGACACTCTTCCGAAGCCAGAAGAACTGAAAAACAAAATGATCGAAGAATGTGAAGCTCGTCATAGCAAAACTTCAGAAAACAACGACAAACCTGAATATTTCACGCATGAAGAAGCATATAGTGCTTCTTCATGCGTGAAACGTCACATGTAAAATTTGCAAACAAAGAGGAAACATATTAAAACCCACAAAATCTGTACTAACTGCTGGAAGAAGAACAATGAGAAACCAACCAAAAACAACAACGGTTCTCATAAGAACAATTATGCTACACAGTGCCTCCTCACACAAAACGAGAAGCCTAGAAACAACATTTGGGTCTTAGACAGCGGTTGTACGTCTCACATGACGTATCAACGAGAATTATTTACGACCATTGAGCAAATATCCAGAAAATTAAGCTTCGCCACTGAAGAACATACTGCAAAGATTGAAGGTAAAGGCACAATAACCTTTTTATCCAAAAATGGTAGCGGTATTGCGCGTACACACCTAAAAGACACGCTGTACGTACCTAGTCTTTGTACTAATTTGATGTCCGTTAGTAAAATGACAGATGCAGGATGCTCTGTCCTCTTTACGAAGAACAAAGCAACGGTCAGAAACACAAAAGCTGGAATAACGCTCACTGCTTACAAAGAAGAAGATGGTCTCTACTATATTAAACCAAATAAACATGAGCGCAACAACCTGGCCAATGATAACGATGACGTTACAACTACTACGAAGAAAACGAACTCATCAAACATCAGCGACTGGCACAGAAAACTTGGTCACATGAACGCCAAAGATATGAAACTTGCACTCATAAACGTGAACTTAGTTGGCTTGAACTTTGATGCTTCTGAAACCTTGGCAGAATGTGAAACCTGCATCCAAGCAAAACTGCATCGAGTACCAGCCCCCTGTGAGAAAAATACCCAAAGAACAACAGAACGCTTAGAAATTGTTCATAGCGACGTGTGTGGACCTATACAAACGCCCACAATCGGCGGAAACAAATATTTCCTTACCTTTATTGATGACTATAGCAGATACAGTCGAGTTTATCTCATCAAAACCAAGAACGAAGTATTCGACAAGTTCAAAGAGTTCAAACATCTAGCGGAGACACAAACTGGAAATAAAATTAAGTTTTTACAGTCAGACAATGGTACTGAATACGTCAATAAAGAGTTTGACACTTACCTAAAATGTTGCGGAATACAGCGAAGGCTCACCGCACCTTATACCCCGAATCAAAACGGAGTTGCAGAAAGAAAGAACCGCACCCTTGTGGAGAAAGCGAGAGCAATGATGATTGACGCACATACACCATTAATATTCTGGGGCGAAGCAGTCTTCACTGCAAACTACCTATCAAACAGGAGTATTAACAGCGCTATCCAGAACGAAACGCCATTTGAACGATGGGTAGGCAGAAAGCCATGTATCAATCATTTGTACGTGTTCGGTTCTAAGACTTTTGTTTTGAAGAAAGGCATCAACGGTCACAAATTTGCACCAAAGGCAAAGGCATGTTTGCGGGATACTCTGAAACAAGCAAAGCTTTCAGAATTTTCATACCCTCGAAGAACATTATTGTTACATCGAAAGATATTCGAGTGGTTAAGAACATGTTCTACGATGAACATAATAAAACTGAACTTTCCAAATTGTTCAATGGAATTCAAAGTTCATCAGATGAAAACAAACAAACGTCACAACAAACATCACGCAAGCAAGTGACTATTACGTTTGATGATAACAAAGGAGATAACCAGCACAGTGATACAGACACCGATGATCAAGATGACAACGGAACTTCATCACCACATTTAGATGAAAACACTCAACGGATCAAACCAGTAAACAACGAAAGTGACTACGAATCTCTTTCCGGGTTATCCCATGATGACGATGATTATGGACCTGTACATAACGCTGTTGCTGAAAACGTGACTAATGAAGCGAGATCTTTGAGAGATAAGACTAAAATTACAGCTCCTAAGCGCTACGATGATTTTATTTTGACAGCTGTTGAAGAAATTGAAAACATTCACAAGCCTAAAGAACCTATCACCTTCAAAGAAGCATTAGAATCTCCTGACAACCTGAAACAAAAGACTGTCTCCATTTCCTCAACAGAAGCGGAAGTGATAGCAGCCAGTGAAGCTGCTCAAGAGATTATATGGTTAAATAGACTACTTAAGGATCTGTCCAAGAACACAGAGAAACCGGTACTAAACCTAGATAATGAGTCAGCTATTAAACTTGCTAAAAATCCGCAATACGAATATCACAAACGGACTAAGCACATCAAGCTGAAACATTTCTTTGTGAGAGAATGTGTTATCAACGGAGACTTAAATGTCCAACACGTTCCGTCGGAGTTGCAGTTGGCCGATATGCTAACGAAGCCACTGTTTGGCCCTAGGCTGAAAGATTTAAGTTCCAGAATTTGACTCAAGAATTTATTTATAAATTCTTAAAAACGTGAGAGGATGTGAAGTATACACACCTTCTTATTACATAGTAAAAACTCTATGGACTACCTGTATTGCTACGCAACACTCGGTTGTTGATACTTTGAAGTTTTGTGACTTACAATAAAACTATCTTTTTTTCATGTATTTCTATTATGTTTAACAAATCTGCTTCTAACATTGTACTTACCAGATTTATAATTACAGGTGCAACCGTTGCGAAGAAACTGAAACTAGACACACGAAGAACAAAACTCGAAGTTGCAATAACAGCCGAACAAATGAATAAAGAAAAATCAGACTCGAAAGTTATCCGGATAACTCAAAAACCTACGTCCAAACTAGCCACTTATATCAAAGAGCCTAACAAATGTGATCAGCGTCGTTTTAATCCAGTAAAAAAAATACAAATTGCTGAAAAACTTTACAAGTGCGACGTATGTCAGTGTAGTTTTAGTCAATTCTCTAGTTTGAAAAGACACATTCTAATTCACACTGGTGAAAAACCTTATAAGTGTGACGTATGTCAGCGTAGTTTTAGTGAAAAGGGTAAGTTAACAGCACATAAGCGTATACACACTGGTGAAAAACCCTATAAGTGTGACGTATGTCAGCGTAGTTTTAGTGTAAAGAGTAGTTTAAAAAGACATATTCGTATACACATGGGTGAAAAACCTTACAAGCGTGATGTATGTCAGCGTAGTTTTATTCAAAAGGCTGCTTTAACGTATCATATTCGTAAACACACTGGTAAAAAACCCTATAAGTGTGACGTATGTATGCTTGGTTTTAGTCATAAGAGTGTTTTAACAAATCATATTCTGATACATACTGGTAAAAAATCCCATAAGTGTGATTTATGTCAGCGTAGTTTTAATCGAAAGGCTGCTTTAACGTATCATATTCGTAAACACACTGGTGAAAAACCCTATAAGTGTGACGTATGTATGCGTGGTTTTAGTCTAAAGAGTGTTTTAACAAATCATATTCTGATACATACTGGTGAAAAACCTCATAAGTGTGACGTATGTCAGCGTAGTTTTAGTCTAAAGTGTAATTTAACAACACATATTCGTATACACACTGGTGTAAAACCTTATAAGTGTAACATATGTCAGCATAGTTGTAGTCAAAAAAGTGCCTTAACAAGTCATATTCGTCAACACACTGGTGAAAAACCTTACAAGTGTGATGTATGTCAGCGTAGTTTTAGTCTAAAGAGTAATTTAACAAGTCATATGCGTCAACACACTGGTGAAAAACCTTACAAGTGTGACGAATGTCAGTGTAGTTTTAGTCAATTCTCTAGTTTAAAAAGACACATTCTAATTCACACTAGAGAAGAACTTTATAAGTGTGATTTATGTCAGCGTAGTTTTAATCAAAAGGCTGCTTTAACGTAGCATATTCGTAAACACACTGGTGAAAAACCCTATAAGTGTGACGTATGTATGCGTGGTTTTAGTCATAAGAGTGTTTTAACAAATCATATTCTGATACATACTGGTGAAAAACCCCATAAGTGTGACGTATGTCAGCAAAGTTTTAGTCAAAAGGGTAGTTTAACAACACATAAGCGTATACACACTGGTGAAAAACCCTATAAGTGTGACGTATGTCTCCGTAGTTTTTGTAAAAAGAGTAGTTTAACAATACATTTTCGTGTACACACTGGTGAAAAACCCTATAAGTGTGACGTATGTCAGCGTAGTTTTACTCTAAAGGCTATTTTAAACAAACATATTCGTCTACACACTGGTGAAAAACCTTGATAAGTGTGATGTATGTCAGCGTAGTTTTAGTCAAAAGGGTGTTTTAACAAATCATGTGCAGATACACGCTGGTGAAAAAAACCTTTTAAACGTATGTGAGCGTAGTTTTAGCCAATTCTGTACTTAATTTTAAAAGTCATATAGTCATATATACACTGGTAAATTTTTATCAGTGTGATGTATGTCAGCGTAGTTTTAGTGATAAACTAAATTTTATAAATATAATAGTTACGTGAATACAGCTATTATAAAGCTTAATACATTAGGCGCGGCAGACGCACATGCGCGTTTTAGGACGTTCACCATGTGCTTGACGGCGCGTATGCGCGTCCATGCAATTTACATAACTTTCTTGGAGTGCGGCGCGCCGCACCTGTGCGTTCGTTGTGCATCTCTATTGTTTCGAAAACATCGTAAAATAAGGGTTGGTAAGGGTGTAGCATAAAGAACCGTTTGCATAAAGAATTAAGCAGACAATGTGTTAAAAGAATTTAAAGTTAAAAAAATTTGATGTTCTAAATAGTTCATTGTTGATGCCTCCTTAATCATTTGTCTGACTAAAATTTTGCATGCTTTGTCTTATCCTAGCTACATGTTTGTGCCATATAAAGTGTTTAACACCATTGTATACCATGTCCTTTATTTCTTATATATATACACATCATTTACATTTTTAAATATTTTAATAAAAACATAAAATAGAGAAAAAAAAACATTTAAAATAGTAGCCCAATATGTATGTATCGGGAACAGGGTCCAAGCTACCGGTGGTCAGAGCTCTTGAGAGAGGAACCTCCTCACTATGCGTGCCTTGTCCATGAGTACTGCTTTCTGAATCAAGCTCTTGACCCAGCCGCGCAATGAGAGCCTCCTGAAGTGTTGGCCGAGGTTCTCTGTTAGGCCGTTAACCGTTACTGTTATTGGTACAATGATTGCTGAGTCCACGTCCCACATATCCACAACCTCGAGTGCTGAGTCAAGATATTTGTTTTTTTTTTTTTTCACCTTTTACGAGATTCTCGTCATGAGGGACAGCAATACAACAATCATTGCGCGGCGCTATCGTCGTTCTATCACCACAATATCAAGCTTATTGGCTACAATAATCCTGTCAGTGATGATAGATCGATCTCAGTACAATGTGGCGTGACCATTCTCGAGAACTGGGTCGGGCACATACCTGTAATATCGTACTTCGGACTACAAGGTTGTACCGTCCTTGACATTATAATTTCCGATAATTATTTGCCATCCATAATCTCACAGACAAAACCTTCGGTTTCCTTGAAGAGGCCGCAGAAACGCATCCAGGATACAGACGCCAAAAAGTCTACATCAGGCCCAGAAAAAACGACCGTGTAGCTCTTTGCCTTGCCATACTTCCTTACGATCATTAATATCAAGTACTGCAGGTTTGCGCCAGTTCTCTTTCGCCAAGGTGAGCGGGGTGAGGCCCTTGTCCACCGCGACCACATCTCGATGTTTCCCCACGTCGGCTTCTAGGAAATATTCCCCAAGACTGGATATCTCACGGTTGTGGAGGGTCTTAACGTTTCAACAGCCATAACCTCCACATTTTCGCGGGATATACAGTTTACAACACTCAATAATGGGCCCCCGAAAACGGTCGCTAGCATATAGTGTCGTAGCAACACTTGCCGAGATGCTTGAGGAGTTGAGAGGTATTCTACGGCTATCAGGACAATCCCGGAAGTATAGTCAAGATCACTACCAACATCTTACTGGAATACTTCCTTCCTCTGAGCACATTTGCTTTTGCGAATCTTCACTCGAGTCCGTCAATAAAGGCAAGAAAGAGGTCGGCGTGAAGAACAAGAGTTCTCCCGGGATATAGGGTCCGTGTGGTAGCTACTGCTCAACAGCTTGCGACATGCTGCCCTGCGGATTTATGTATCTCTCTTGGTCTGGCTCCCTACCTCAAAACCTGTTTCGGCAAAGTAAACTCTACCTGCACAGACCAAGAGTTAGGGAGCGCGCAAACCCCACCACGACTTCATCGTAGAGATATTAATATTTCGTTTATACAGGTTTTCTTTCTTATAAAATACATTTTTAAATATTGGAGTTCTGTTTGGGACGCCTTCGCGAGCGGTCGCGTCAAGACAGATGCGTGCGCAACGAGAACACGTGTTACAAACTCTGCCATGGGCCGCCGAAATTGAATAGTGTGTCTTTGCTGTATTTTGTGTCGCGTAATTAATTCAGTGGTGTTGTGTGCAAAGTGCAAAAGTGGTGTAAACTACGGGCGATCCTGTTCCTGACTCTGCACATAGGACGACTGCGACATCCCCAGCAAGCAAATTTGGTGAGATCCTTCCATATTATTACTAGATATTAAGAGTAAATATAGTAGTAAACTGGATTCCCAGTAACTAAAGTCAAACAAATAGTTTACTTATCAATTATTATAAATTAGTCATTAGTTCAACAAAATAGTCTCCGTTATGCACACAATTATACAACTTGAACCTTTTTTTTATTTTTGAATGCCAAGTATCAATTCAGGGCACGCTGCACATCACAAACAATCTACCCCGTAAAGAATTCTACAGAAAATTAAGACATAACGGCCCATAAATCTTACTCCAGTCTGTCTTCAATGCCTTTGTAAGCACATGTTGGGGTATATTGGTTATCCCAACTAATTCTGCAACCATTTAAACAAAAACTTAATTTTACAATGACTCCATTTATAGTACCAATAAAAAGGGACGGAAACTATTTATTTAGGGCTATAGCTCACCAAATAAATAACTTAATGGGGTTGACACTCGACCACATGGCCGTACGCCGAGACCTTGCAAACTATGTATTGGTTAATCGGGACGACAACAGAATTTATTTAGCACTTTTGAATAATGTTCATGGCTTTCTCCCTAACAGGAATCTTTCTCAGGAACAACGGATAATAAAATACATAACCGCGCAGTTTAAAGACACGTTCTGGGGTGGTGAAGATATGTTAATCGCCACATCCGAATTCTACCTCGTAAATATGCATGCGATGCCCCGAATATTACAGGAAGCGGTCACCAAACATATGAACAAAGCCTGGATCCAGAACGAAGCACCTGGCACGTGGTTAGAGACAGTGCAGGTACCAATTCCAAAAAATAATAATCCGAAAGACTCGTAACGACTATCGCTTCATATCGATTTGCAATACAGGTTACAGAATTTATGCTTTCTACTTACTAAAAAATTAGACGAAATAATAAAAGAATTGGGCAATTATCAAGCTGCCTATTTAAACAATCGGTCAACAGATGATCACATCTTTACACAAGAGGGTCTTGGACGAAGAATTGATATACTGGTAATTTGGTCCTACTTTGCTCCTCTACGTGTAATTATGCTCCTGTTCTGTAAAATGTTTTCTCTCGTTAAAAATTTTGCAACAATTAATTAAATTATGAACGCATCCGTTTTTATCCATTTTTTCGTTTTTACCCATATCTCACCAATTTATATCATCCAAAATAGCAAAACATATTATAACTGGAGCAGTTTGAATTAGGAAAGCATTAATTTGCTCCAACAGCTTTAACAATGGAGATTACATAGAAACTATATCTAGGAGCAAAGATACCCAACACCATGGGTAATTTTGCTCAGTATTATTTGTCAAAAATAAATTCATAATATACTTCATAATATCTATTTCCCTATATAAATACTTGTCAAATAAGCTATATATCCATAAAATAATACATTAAGTAAATTGTATAGTTGATTTTCTAAAAATAATCATAATTTTCAACATTTGGAGCAAATATTGGAGCAAAGTAGGACCAAATTACGGTATGCCATATACAATATATACAAGCTATTGATATATACAAGGGTTTATGTACTCGCTCTCGACATAGAAAAAGCTTTTGATAATGTAGACGTCAACGCACAAGCTAACAAGATAATCAAGGTTTGCATGAATGAACGAACATACATCAAAGCCAGCAAAGCAGCTGGCTCATTAAAGGGAATGGTGTAAAACAAGGTTGCCCTCTATCCCCTCGTCTCTTTACATTGATCATGGATGATGTCCTTAGAACACTTGAAGATGAAACACAACTAATTATACTAGATCAAGGCCATCAAATCTCTTTCCCCCTGGTACTATCATTCGCGGACGACCTTATCTTCATTACTGACGACCTAAAAGGGCTAGAAGGTGTCGTATACCCGCTTAAGTCTTGTCAGAGATGTCCTCATTGAATGTACTGAGGAGGAAGTTATAGAGAACATCAATGTTCCCACTGAATGCGGCCTTGTAATTAAGGCTAGGAGAATGAGCCGTAAGGTAACTTCTCTGGGTGTTACCGAATGGAAACCCACTCAAACGGTGTTTTAACCTTTGACGGCGAAATTTTACCTAAACGTGTTTTTTGTTTTTACTCTGCGCTTACGGTTGAGAGAAACATGTACCCAACTATCCAGTGTTTCAACTGTTGTTGGTATGGTCACACACGCACAGTATGTCGTTCGAAACCTCGCTGTTTTAGATGTGGCCAAGACCACCCAGGAGATGGTTGCCAAGTTTCATTTGATTGTGCCGTACGTATCTCCTGCTCTGGCAATCATTATGCCAACGATAAGGCTTGTCCTGAATTGGGCCGTCAGAAGGGCATAAAAGCTCTTATGGTAGAGAAGTCGGTCTCATATGCGGAAGCAAGTGAAGTCTTTCCTCCGGTTTCAAGACCATACGCTGAAGTGTCGAGAATATCTCAAAAGACTAAATCAGTAGCCAGTCCATCTCACTCTCTCAGTCCACCTTCCCAAAATCCAAAATCTCACCGTAAACCCGTCTTCCTTAAACCGGAATACCACGCTCCCCTTTCACCTAGCTATGATAAGCAGGCTCATCAAGCCCTCACTCTGAACTACTCCTTCTCTCCTTCCCAGAACGGTTGCGCTTACCCTAGGAAAGGTGCAAGTAGCTCTGACAACTCAGAAAATATTCTGAATATTATATCCAGCATGCTAATGACTGTGTTAGCAAATCCAAAACAATCCCTACCTGAGCATGTTGCCGACAAACTGATATCCATTGTTAATTATATTCACAATGTCCCACCCCCTGACATTCCTTCAATGGAACGTGAGGAGTGTTATTCCCAGGAAACCTGACCTACTCTTTCTAAATAATAAGTTCAAACCATTGATCTGCAGCATCGCTGAGACGTGGCTTCGTTCTGAAAGTAATTTCAGGATTCCATGTTTCAGTGGTGTTCGCCAAGACAGATCAGATGGATATGGGGGATGTGCTTTGTTCATTAATAACAAAGTACTATTCTCCGCTATTCCTCTACCCTTTGTTAGTGACAACATCAATGTTGTTGCTGTTAAGTTTGAGGATATAAATATATTTAGTTTTTATATTATATAATTAGTGGGTGTGCCCACTAATTGAAGATCTTATTACAATAAAAAGTTTACTGTACGTATAGATGGGTGTTCGATTGAGAACTGTCTTTGTAGCTTTGCAAGTCACATATCCACATACCTATATGTTTAACTCATGTCGTCTTTAAAGTCATTTAATATTGTAGCATTGACCAGTCGCCATTATACTTGCGTTCAAACAACACGTTTTTCATTCATCCGAATCCCGAACAACCAATAGTGCAACCTTAATGCAGAACGTAACCTTAAAGTAGAACCTTAATGCAAACACCATATGGTCCTTCGAGCCGGTTCCATCCATCCATGTTCAAAAGCTTCATTATTTGAAGACCACTAGTCTTCAAATAATGAAGCTTTTGAACATCGCTGAGAAGCGATCAAGAAGCTGAATCACTATTGAAGCATATACAGATAACCGATAAAAATTATGTAAATGCATGGGATATTTTGAAAGAGCGATACGGCAATAAACGCTTACTTTTGAATCATTCTATGAAAAGGTTATTCAACCAAAAGAAGATTACATCTCAATCAGCTTCTGAGTTAAAGGCGTTGTTAGATACAACCACAGAGTGCATAAACAACTTAAATAATTTAAATATTGACGTCGGCTCTTGGGATCCATTCCTTATATATCTTCTAGTGCAGAAGATGGACTCAGAGACGCACAAGAACTGGGAAGAACATGCATATAAAGAAGAAACCGAAAACTTACCTACATGGAGTGATTTCAAGAAGTTCTTAGAATCGAAGTTCCGTACCCTTGAATTAACAAATCAGAATAGTACATCAAAGGACAATAAAGGAGCGTTCATGCCATGTTGCCACACCAGTAACGGAGAAAGTTTGTGTGATGTGCAAAGAAAGTCACAGTTTAAGTCATTGCAAGGAATTTGGCAAGAAGGAACCTACTGAAAGAAGAGAGTTTGTGAAAAACAAACAATTATGTTTTAACTGCTTAGTACCAGGACACTCGGCATTTAAGTGTAAAGTGCCAGTATATTGTCGTGTTTGTCACAGGCGCCATCATTCCCTTTTACATGAAACGAAGAACAAGCAGCAGGGAGAATCATCGGTCACCACACCTCCAGCTGTAACACATGTAGAAGAAGAGCAAGCATTACAAGTCAATACAATGATAGCGTCGCATTGCAATACTAAGAAGAGAGTAGCAGCACTTTTAGCAACGGCAGTAGTGGAAGCAACAAGCGAGCAAGGTAACGCCATTTTACTGCGGGCGCTGATAGACCAAGGTTCCGAAGCCGCTTTCATTAGCGAGAAGGCGACTCAATTGTTGAAGCTCGAACGACAACCTGTAAAAGCAAGCATTATAGAGGTGGGATCCCAGAAGACCGAAATAAAACATGCGGTACAGCTACAAATACGATCACGATTGGATCGAAACTATTGTTTACCGATCAAGGCATACGTTATGTCAAAGCAACTGACCGCAAAGATACCCACCAAAACAATCAATAAACAAGATTGGGCACACATTCAAGACCTCAACCTGGCTGATCCCTCTTACCTCAAGCCAGGGTCTATAGATCTACTCTTGGGTGTGAAAGAATATGCTAAACAACCTAATCAAAGGTCCACCAGGCACACCAAGCGCTCAGGAAACCAGCCTGGGGTGGATTCTTTTTGGAGAAGTTAATGCAATACATCAAAACCAGTATGTTGTCATGCATCATTCAGTTGACGTAGAAGACATGTTAAAATCAACATGGGAAATTGACGTAGACACTAAAAGACACTTAACAAAGGAAGAACAACTGTGTGAAGAAATATACAAAAAGACAACTGCTAGATATGAAGACGGAAGGTACATTGTTAAGTTACCATTTAATACACACAGTCCACAATCACCAGATGGTAATACAAAATCGATAGCAACACATAGATTTACCCTATTAGAAAGGAAGTTCAGGAAATCGCCAGACCTGCAAAAAGAATATAGTAAAGTTATAAATGACGATATAGAACAAGGCCACATCGAGAAGGTACCTGAGAAGGAAAAGGAGAAAAGAGCTGTCTACTTACCACACCACGCTGTTATCCGAGCTGACAAAGAGTCGATAGCACCGTGTACAGTTATGGCTAAAATATTAATACAAAAGCTTTGGCTTGAAAAAGTTAACTGGGATGAACAAGTTAGTAAAACATTAGAACAAGAATGGAGAGAAATAAGATCTAACCTCGTTAACATAACTGAAATACAAATAGAGAGATGGCTTGGTACGGTGACTGTTAAAAACGATAAAATACAAATTCACGGATTCAGCGATGCTTCAATGCGTGCATATGCAGCGACAGTCTATATAAGAATTGAAACTCCAGACAACAAGATTGAAACAAAAGTGATAGCGGCCAGAACCAGAGCAGCACCATTGAAGACCATTTCGTTACCTCGTCTCGAACTTTGTGGTGCCCTACTTCTTTCAAAATTAATGAAGCAAGTTGGACAAGCAATGAGGATATCGACAACACGAATGTACGCATGGACTGACTCTTCAATTGTAATCGCATGGCTTAGTGGTGAACCTAACAGGTGGAAACCCTTCGTCGCAAACCGTGTAGTCGAAATTGTTGAGAACATTAATAACAAGCACTGGTTCCATGTTCAGTCACACGAAAATCCCGCTGATTTGGCATCTAGAGGAATGTTGTTATCCGACTTGAAGAAATGTAAATTATGGTGGCACGGACCGGGCTGGCTATCTGAAACAAAAATAAATATTAAACATGAAATAACAGAAACAGACTTGGAAATGAAGAAAACTAAAATCAATACTTACCTGAACGCAAAACGGATTGAAGAACCTGAAACAACTTTAATATCACAATTTGATAATTTTGAAACCTTAACAGATTTAATAAAGGCGATTACTTACTGTAGAAGATTTTTGAACTATAAAAATAATATAAACAGTAAAAATCAGAATTTAACAACGCAAGAATTAGAAGATACTCTACAGATCTGTATTAAAAAGGCTCAAGAGGAAGAATTTTACGAAGATATAGATAGAATAAAAATAGGAAACCAAGTTAAGAAAAAAAGTCAGCTACGATGTCTAAATCCATACCTAGACAATAAAAATGTACTCAAGGTGGGCGGTCGCTTAAGACAATGCTAAATTACCTGATGATACGAAGAATCCTGGGAAATAGAAACGAACTGATACAGTTAATCATTGCTGATGCACATGACAAAACACTTCATGGAGGACTACAGTTGATGCTAATAATAATAATAATATATTTTATTGAACTTAATGGGCATATACAGACAAACATTTATAAAAAAGAAAAGCGTGGATCATGAAAAAAAATACACATTAGAACTTAAACATAAGACTATTAATGTCAATTTAACACAAGTGTTTGTATGGACTCTGGTACCCAAGTAAAAGATTTAACTTGTGTTATGGGTACCAGCATTCTCTAATTAAATACGAAATTGTGACACTAATGTTACAATTTAGAAGTAGTCGCCCGTGCCTGTGTCTGTCTGTGTGTGTGTGTGTGTGTGTGTGTGTGTGTGTGTGTATGTGTGTGTGTGTGTGTGAGTGTGTGCGTGTGTACCGAAGAGAAGTGCAGAGTTGAATTATATTTGTAGGAGATTTTCAGTGTCCTCGTAATTCTGCGTTTGAAGCCTTTCTTTTACATTTTTTACAAAAACTTTTATTTTACTTTCTCGCAATGCAGAATATATGGAACAACTTTTATTAATTCTATTATAAATAAGACTTGAAATCCCGTAGTAATGTCGTTTACCAAGTGCCGTTCTACAGCGTTGAGTAGGACATACCCTATGACGTTGACGCTTTTCTTGAGAACTAAGATTGTATGGTAGGGAAGAATGCTTACGCAACACAGTGTAGAGTACAAAAAGTTGCCTAACAGTCAAAACTTGACATTCTTCATATAATCGTGACGTGGAATGTCGGAAGGGTTTGAAGAACATGACTTTCAGGACAGCCCTTTGCGCTCGCTCAATTGGAAGAAAGTGTACTTTAGCAGCACCCCCCCAAACAGTAACTAAGTATTGATTGACTCATGGCGTAATAAACAGTCATTAAGGTAGTACGATCAGCTGAGGGTCTCAATTTTTTAAATATATAAATCAATTTTCTTACGCGCATAGTAAGACCATCTATATGCGATTTCCAGTTTAATACACTATCAAACTGGATCCCCAGATATTTGACAGTAGTAGATCTTGCTAAAAACGGGCAGGAGCATTGTGTGTCAGACGATGATGGAGAGCAAGAGTGAGCTTTTAATGTAATGGAGTTTGGAGCAGGCAACGAGGTAGCTTGCAAAGCAAAGGGTAGGAAAACTGTCTTAGATAGGTTAACGGTAAGTAGATTATCATATAGCCAAGTCATAACTGATGCAAGGGCATTTTCAGTATGGGTTGTTGTCTCATTCCAGCTGTCACCATGTATTAGCAATGCGGTGTCATCAGCATATGTGAAAATTGAGCAATTTTTTAGGGACATCTTGCAAAGCTTAGGAAAAGTGTCGGGCCCAAAATTGAGCCCTGAGGCACACCGAAACTTATGTTCCTACTGTCACTGAGCATTCCATCTATTTTGACACACTCGAGTCCGATCAGTCAAATAATCTTGGAAGATTTTGAATGTATCACCTCGAACACCACTTGCTTCCAACTTTAGAATGAGATGCGGGACAGACACAGTGTCAAATGCCTTAGAAAGGTTCAGAAAAATTCCTAAGCACTTTTTTTTGCTGTCTAACTTATCTACCGTGTTATCAATAAAAGAACTAACGGCGTCTTCCGTCGATTTGAATTTTCTAAAACCGTACTGGTTGTTAGCTAAAAGATGGTGTGATTCCAAAAAGGTAGTCAATTTGTTGTTTAATATTTTCTCTAGAACCTTTGATAAAGCGGGTAAAATAGATATGGGTCTATAGTTATTAACACTGTGTCTGTCCCCACTCTTGAAAATTGGAAGTACAAGAGCTTTTTTAAAAGCTTTTGGAAAGCACCCTGAGTTAATAGCACAGTTAATGACATGGGTAATGACTAGGACTAGCTTCTGAGAGCAGGATTTTAAAAGGCGAGCTGGTATTCCATCCCAACCTGTAGCGGCATCTGAACGCAATCCGCTGATAGTTCTTTGAACCTCATCCTCATCAGTTTGCAAAAGAACAAAGGAGTTGGAAGGAGTATTGGATATAGGAGTAATGACAGGAGAGCGGGGGACAAATTTTTCAGCTAGATTTAGCCAATCGTTGCAAAGTACTCGTTAACATGATTAATAGACATGTTTATATCGGGAGACATGGCAAGTAACTCTATGGGGGGACTAACCGTTTGGTTCTTATAAGTGATGTTTTTGATAACTTTCCAGGTTGCTTTGGGATCTTTACCAGCTTTCTGAAATTCTGCTTTTTCATGTGCAATTTTTAAGTTTTTAAGTAACTTGTTGCAGAAATTGCGATACCTCGTAAACGTAATTTTAAGAGTTAGGTTTGCAGGGTTCGACAACAGTTTCCTCCTCATTTGGTCCCTATTTCGAATACATCGAAGTAGACCTTTGGTTATCCAAAGTTTAATAATGCTGTCGTTGGAGCGTACGAGGATCGATTTTGAGTGTTTTTTTATAAGCGTGCCAATTCCAGATATCAGTAGATCAGCAGCTATATTCGCGTCGTGGGTTTCAAGGACCGTTTGAAAATCTATGTCATTTATTTCTGAAATTACCGCCGCATAATCTACTACTACCCGCTTCCTTTTAGGTCTAGGGGGTATCTTTGTAGATTTTATATTGAATAGGGTTGGCTTATGGTCGGTTATGCACGAATCAAAGACCAGCGTAGTAGCACTTAAGTCTGTCCTGATCATTACATGGTCCAAACAATTACTGTCACGAGTGGGAAATTGATGCGAGGGGAGGAGTCCATGAGTACCGACGCGCTTAGCCAGCACTCCGATAGAATAATAACATCGCACGACACATCTATGCTAGTCAAAAATACTCGCAACTTATCAAAATTACAAACAACACTACGAATGTGTACATGTAGTATTTTGATGGACTTAGTTGTTTTATCAAGAAACCTTGTGCACATTTCAGGCCTGCAAATATAGGCTTCAGTTTTGTTAAAAGAATCAATCTCGTTTGAAACTGAATTTAAGTCAAACATTAGGAGGTTTTAAATAGCGCACAGGGAAAAGAACCGTTGGCATGGGGTCTAAAAAGCAAGAGAAACAACACAAATATACTATGTCTACGCCAGCAGTTGACCACAACTTTTATGTACGGGGAGCATGTTATATCTATGTATTTATTATAGCGATAGCATTTTTTTTGTGTACAGTGTTGCTTGTGTGAAATTGGTAAAATTAAAAGTACAAACTAAGAAACTTGTTTTATAAATACAAGCTAGCTGATAGTTAATTATTTTTATACATAAAATAGACGACAGAAAGTAGTTTAAACAGTTTGTTAGATAGCTAAGTGGAATTTTAGAAAAACTTTTTTTACTGTGATTAAACTGTGTGAACAATGCTGAGAACTTAAATAATACAGGTATCTATAAAATAATAACCAAAAGAAATAATATTTACTGTACTGGTTTTTGCAGGTTTTTAAAACATTTTGTGGAACGAATCTTTGCAGACGGGAGGCCTTCCTTTTCACGGAGAAATATGTTTTTTCGTAACTGAGTCCATACTGGATTGAAGTGGATTGGGAAATCAAACACTTGTGTAACTTAAACGTCGTATAATCACGGTAAAAAGGTAAAGGGTAAACTAATATTGTAAATTACTGTCACGGGAACTAATTAAAACTAGAACAAAACCGATACAAGAAAACGCGTGTCGGCTAGAGCTCGGGCGCGCGCGGCGATTCGTGACGTGTCCGTGCGAGGCTATGCGTCAACTGCCCCAGCGTCTGAGGCGCGTGAGCGTCGCGGTTGCGTTATCGCTCTCTCTCTCTCTCTCCTATGCCTCTAGTGCATAGTCTTTAAAGCGAGAGGGAAGACATACGCAACGGCGTCCGGAAGTGCGAGGGTTTGAATTGGTTGCGACAGACTCCCCCTCTAGTCTAGGAGAACGCCCTCGTTCCTGGACTAGCTCATTGCCCTTGTGCTTCGGACGTCCGCGACGTCGCTTGGGAATGACAGGATTAGGTGGTACGACACTTCCAGTACCTTTGTCTACAAAAGGTGTCAAATCCTGTGCATGGTATTTTCCTAAGGATTCCTCAGGGTTCCCTATTGGAGAAATAAGATAGGTGGTAGGGCTAACTTTCTCCGTAATAACATACGGTCCATCCCGTTTGGGCACAAACTTAGCAGTGAGACCCTTGTTACCTTGGCTCAGTACATGTGACCGGACCAGAACTTTATCTCCGACCTCGTACGTGGGACTAAGTCGACGGGATCGATCAGCTACCCTCTTAGACTGATCTTGCTGTAATTCGACTCGTTCACGAACTGTATCAATACGGTGCTCAGCAAACGGGGTAGGCTCTCCCCCTAGCTGGAAAATGTCCGTATTGGTAACCAAGGTCTGCGCCAGCAGGTTCCGGTCAGGTGGGTTCATCAACGTACCTTCGTCGTTCCTGAGTACGTCGGCCGAGGAACAAGATAGCTCTGGTGATTCGGAAGGTTCAAACCGCATCATGTACTGAACGCTGCTATTAGAAAAATACCAGCATTTCCGAGAAAAATCCATGACTACTTCGGCTGCAAACAAGAAATCCATGCCGAGCAACGTTTCATTGTTACGCGCCTCAGGGAGGATAAGAAAAGGAGTCCTAATGACCTTCTCCTCTAAGTGCACGTCAAGAGTAGTCATGAGCACGTCTACGTCACGAATGTGTCCATCGGCAAGCTTAATACGTCTTCGCGCCGGTTGAAGAGGGTGTCCCTTTCGACAGAGGAGGGTTTGCAGTGTATGGCCCGCAATACAATGTTTGGCACCGGTGTCAACTAACGCGGTCCCCGACGCGCCTAAAATTTCGATATCAAAAATCGGTCGCAAAACTTTTCTGTTGGAGCTCCTACCGGCGCGCGTGTTCTTTACACTTGTGTCACTACACACCATATTAATATTTAACACATTCTTAGAAACATCATCACTACAAAATAAATCGTTTTGCAAAAAATAACAAAAATGGTTGTTACGCCCCTTTACGCCGAGGGAATTATTATTAAAAACATTATCATCTTTCGAATAATCACAAACATGGTTCGTATGCTCTAGCGCATTGCGGACGTCACTACAATAAAATTCACGATTTTCCGCAAAGGTGCACAAATCGTCTTTACGCCCTTTTACATTACGGGCGTCATCATAACAAAAATAATCATTCTCTGACAAATTACAAAACTGGTTGTTTATGTGATTAAGGTTCAATATTGATTGTAGGACTTCATAGAAAAAAACAAACACGTCTTTACTGTATGGTGATTTATTCCGAACTACTTTAATGAGCAAGACAGACAATTATATATTTGGACCGAACATACCGCCCACCAAAAGGGAATTTTAATTCCTTTTACAATAGAAAGTTTCAAGTTATATTTAGAACTAAATCAATCAACAAACAAGCATGCACTATAAACAATATCAATACTTTAAACAATAACAATAGGTTCATCAAATTTTAGTTAATGTATAACTAACAAATAAACAAAATAAGACGTTCCAGATAGACTACACATAAGTTTTATATTACAAAACAAATTGGGAGTCTTTAAAACACCTGTTATTATAGTCTGCATTGAACAAATACAATAGATAATACCTAACGAAATTTAAAAGAAACATTTAACATAATTATTGTAACAGAAATGATACTCAAGAACTGTTGTCGCTAATATTATTAATTGGTAGAAAACAGAGTTTGGAGATTGATCTCCTTACTGTATTTGTGCCCATTTTGATGCTATAAACCCTCGTGATTCCATCTGATCCTGGGTGTTTGTCCACAATCCGTCCTAAAGGCCACTTGCCAGGTGGTAATCCTTCTGTTTTGATAAGAACAATTTGGCCAATGTCAAACTCTTCTTGCCTTTTCTGCCACTTTGGTCTTTGCTGAAGTCTGGAGAGATACTCGCATTGCCAGCGATGCCAAAAGTTAGACAGTACTCTTTGACAGTGTTGCCATCGCGATAAGCTTGATTGGGAGATATCTTTCAGGCTTGGAGAGGGTATAGTAACTGGAGATTCTCCAATAAGGAAGTGGCCAGGTGTAAGTACATCCAAATTGTTTAAATCTGTCTCTATAACTGGGCACAGAGGACGGGAATTTAGACATGCTTCAACTTGACATAATACGGTAGTCATTTCTTCGTATGTCAAATTTGTATTCATTATCCGTTTGAGATGGAACTTCATCGACTTTACTCCGGCTTCCCAGAGGCCTCCAAAATTTGAGCTATATGCAGGTATAAAGTGCCACTGAGTGCCGTCCGCTGCCAGTAGATTGGAGATGTGGTCTCCAAATTCAAAGTTTGCTTCCTTGAACGCTTCTGCAAGTAATTTGTTCGCTCCGACGAAATTGCGACCCTGGTCACTCCACAAATCACTACACCTTCCACGACGTGATATAAAGCGCCGAAAAGCTGCTATAAAGGCTTCCGAGGTCAAATCTCCCACAAGCTCTAAATGAATCGCCTTTGTCGACATGCATATGAAGATGGCGATGTAGGATTTATTGATTTTTGCACCTCTGCCTTTGGACATAAGGACATCATAAGGACCAGCAAAATCAACGCCACTGTGAAGAAACGGCCGTGCGGGGGTTACTCGCACCTTCGGTAACTCGCCCATTAATTGCGTGCGAGATCTGGCATTCAACCTTGCGCAAACAAAACATTTATGAAGGTATGTTTTTACTGAACCCTTAACCTTCAAAATCCAGTATCTTGACCTCAGATAATTTAGCATGAGTTGTACTCCTCCATGCAGCGTCTGTTTATGAGCATCAGCAATCAGTAAGGCGGTAAGTGGATTTTTGTGATCTAAGACTATAGGATGCAGACGATCGTGTTCTAAATAATAAGCGTTTTGTAGTCTTCCGCCCACCCTGAGTATCCGTTTAGCATCCAGATACGGATTAAGGGTCTTCAAACGGCTTGTATTTTTTACTCGATTCCTTTCTAATAAGTCTCTAATTTCTTCCTGAAATATAACATTTTGTATGATTTTTATGCAGGTCTGCAACGAGTCTTCCAGTTCATCAGTAGTGATCGGCGCATGTACAGGTTGATTTTGCCTTAACTTCAGAAATCTTTTACCATACTTGATAGTCTTTAGTAATTCTGGTAAGTCTTCGAAAGTTTCTATTTTCCTATACAAAGAATTTTCTTCGCTTTCTATTGTAAGGTAAGTATTCATGGTTTTTCTTCTTTCTGAATCAGTTTCTTTATTAATTAATGTTTCCATGTGTATTTTTTTTCTGTTTCAGGTGTTCCGGACCGTGCCACCAGAGCGTGTATTTTCTCAATTCAGGAGCCAACATTCCTCTTGAGGCGACATCAGCTTCCGCAATTCATACTAATTATTATAATTAGGTAATTCATTATTATGCGAACTTCGGTTATTATTTATTAGTAATGGTTCATTGTCACTGTACAGTCAACTGCATGTCATCGTCAGTGGAAATACTTGAAATATGAAAACAGTCAAACTGTGTCATGGACGTGCTGGCGGCTGTACTTATCTACTCCGTATGGTTAGATGGTCAACATTCGTCAAGAAATTATTTTTCTACCAATAGATGTTCCTTGTGGTTTGGTAGGCAGGCGCTCCATGTGAGAGGCAGGCGCTCCATGTGAGAGGCAGGCGCTCCAAGTGAGAGGCAGGCGCTCCATGTGAGAGGCAGGCGCTCCATGTGAGACTCCATGTGAGAGGCAGGCGCTCCGTGTGAGAGGCAGGCGCTCCATGTGAGAGGCAGGCGCTCCATATGAGAGGCAGGCGCTCCATGTGAGAGGCAGGCGCTCCAAGTGAGAGGCAGGCGCTCCATGTGAGAGGCAGGCGCTCCATGTGAGAGGCAGGCGCTCCATGTGAGAGGCAGGCGCTCCATGTGAGAGGCAGGCGCTCCATATGAGAGGCAGGCGCTCCATCTTTTGTATTACCACGTGGAGATTGTGGGTTTTCTGTTATAAATGGCAGCTTGACTATATAACGCCCTTCACTATTTCGTTTGTAGTTCTCTGTATATATTCTCTCGCACTCTTCTTCTTCTTTGGTGAGTTTTCCCTTTGTATCTATTTCAACCTCCCACATAGATTTCAAAATTTCATCTAGATCAAGGTTATGATGCATTACTAGTATCTGTGGTTCTGAAGTTTGTGCTTGTATCTTTCCAAATAAGATCCAACCCAAGCTTGTATTTTGGACACATGGGGAGCCGGGTGGACCTTTGATTATCTCAGCCTTCAAAATTTGAGCACAAACTTCTACTCCTAACAGCATGTCTACTCGCCCTGGTGAATGGAAGTTCGGATCTGCCAGGGTAAGTCCTTTTAAGTGCGGCCAGGTGTGCATTGTACCAGGGATTGTTCTAGATGGTAAGTGTGATGTTAATCGCGTTGGCATTACATATGCATTGATAGTAATCTTGACATCCTTATCATACCTCGAATGAAGCTCAACTTGTATCATGTGGTTGACTGTAGTCTGTGTTGACCCAACACCAGTGATTGTCCCCTTTATATGCGATCTCTTGACTTTCAACAGTTGTGCTGCTCGCTCACTAATAAAGTTTGCTTGCGAGCCTTGGTCTATTAATGCTCGCAATATTGTAGTACGACCATCTTCATCTCTTACTTGCACTAGTGCTGTGGCAAGTAGCGCTGTTGACTTCTCCGACACAAAGTGCGTAGATATTGCTAACTCAGGATTGTCACTGTGTTCCGCATTTGGTTGTTCTTCCTCGATTTGACTATGATGTGTTTTCGCATCGTCTGACTGACCGCCGCTGGGTTGATGTAACAATGTATGATGGCGGCGGTTGCATCTTCTACAGGACATTCGATTGCGGCATCTTCTGACAGAATGTCCTGACGTCAGACAATTGAAGCATAAATTGTTTTTCTTAATAAACTCATTGCGTTCATTCGGTTGTAACTTACTAAATTCCATGCAGTGACACAAAGAGTGCTCAGCGTTACACATACTGCATAACTTGGTTGGTGATGTAACTGATTTATCTTCCGGTGATGTGGAATGGAATGACTTCGCCTTAACATTCGTCTGCTCCCTTTTAGTTGTAGGGTTAACCATCTCCAGTGTCCGATATTTTGTTTCCAGGAAAGTTTTTAATTCTTCCCAAGATGGTAGGATATCAGTCTTTTCCTTGTAAGAATCTTCTTCCCAGGCCGTGTGTGTATCGACGTCTAACTTCTGTACAACTACGTATATAATCAGCTGATCCCAAGACTCAACGGGTATTTCTTGATTTTTCAAGTTATTTAAGCACTGAGAGGTTGTATCTAATAAATTCTTAATTTGGACAGCCGATGGAGTGGTAATTTTCTTTTGGGTAAATAACTTCTGGAGTAGAGAATGAACTATTAAACGTTTGTTTCCATACCGTTGTGAAAGTGTTTTCCATGCCTGTTCATAATTAATATCAGTGACGTTAACATGCTTTAACAATTCTTTAGGTTCACCAACCAGGCTCAACTTCAGGTAATGTAACCTTTCGACGTTACATAAAGACGTGTTGTTGTGTACCAACGACGTGAACATATCTCGAAACATAGGCCAGTCATCATAGCTTCCGTTGAAAGTAGGTAACTCTATGCGTGGTAAGTTAATACGAGGCGGCGACGAGACTTCATGAGCTTGAATCTGATTGTCTGAAGATTTGGACGCCGTTAACAACATATCCTTCAAATCACCTACTAAACATGAGTATAAGTCTTCTACCAGAAAGTAATCTTCGTTTACGAAATACGGGACATCATTTCGGTTACATTTAGGCGTACACTTCACCAAGGCTTGATGTGTAGCATTAAACGTTCGCCAATATCCTTCGAGACTTTGTAGCTTCGTTTCAATATAACCTCTTGATAATCTTTGCTTCGGACATTTCTTTAAATTACTTTGTGTCTTTTGTAATAGTAAATAAGTATCTTCTAATGAATTAACTAGCTGCTGCTGTTCACTAGATAACGTAACACTCATTGTTTTGTATAGCTATTACGATATTCTTTCACTTGTAATAGTTTTAAAGCACACACAATTCACTGTTTTAAGTCAATCGTAAACTTGTTTTTAATAATTATATCGCACGTAGCACTAATGACTTGCAATAATATGTGCAAAAAACGGCTCAGGAATGCGGCCTATTGTTCTCCGATCGCCGGGTCGTCCTTATCTATTTCTTCTAATTATCGGGCTCGATGGACCATATGTTTATGTGATTAAGGTTCAATATTGATTGTAGGACTTCATAGAAAAAAACAAACACGTCTTTACTGTATGGTGATTTATTCCGAACTACTTTAATGAGCAAGACAGACAATTATATATTTGGACCGAACACTGGTCGTTATTATTATCGACCTCGCAGTTGGTCCTGTGATCGTTCGACAAATCGCTGTCCGAAAAATTACTCTGTACAGCATAACAATTACTAGCTTGACTGTACGCAGGCTCAGTCGAACTATCACGAGACCAGTTATTATTTCCTTGAACGACACAACAAACATTTGTATCAACATTTTTAGAACAAGGAGAAATAGTATTAGAGTAGTTCAAAACTTCGCAACAATGTTTATCCAAACACTTCTCTATGCGATTATACAAATTGTCGGAACACGCAATATGATCACTATTTTTGGACTTTTGCATTTGAGTGTACTTTGGTCCCGAAGTGTGCAGAGTCGTATCAACAGTACAAAAACTCGATTCGTTGTTACACTTTTTACAAGTTTCACGAGTAACATTTTTAGATCCGCATTTGTAACACGAAACCGAATTATTAGAATCAACCGCTGACTCACCTTTGTCCGCCAACTTACGGCACTGGTCGCGCTGGTGTCCGTAGTGTTTACAATACACACAAAACGGTCGTAGTTGTTTCGATGACGTTGGTGTGCGTTCATCGCGCGATGTCGCGGCGGTGGCACGCGCATGTGATGCGCGCTGTGCGTGCGGCTCGTTCGGAACTTGCGCCTGCGAGTCCTGCGGGCGCGCGGCGAAGGGCGAAGCGCCGTCGCCGCGTGGCGTGATAGCTGCCCCGTGCGCCGGTCTCCCGCTTGCAGCGGAGATTGTTCGCGCGTTGTTCATTGCGGGCTGAGTAAGCGTTTCGGGCGCGTTACGTTTCGTACGCGAAGTAATAGATGCGGTGTTTCGCGACTCACACTTTGTCGATTCGTTTATGGAATCTTCGATAGTTCTAGATTTCGATAGCAACTCGGAAAAATTACTGACCTCTTCGCGTCGTAATCTTTTACGGATTTTCCGGTGTAATAGGCCGTAAATCATATCAAGTTGCACTTTGGTAGACAGGTCGTTTGTTGGTAGGCGTGTTAGGAGGGCTCGACTCTTCGCTACGAAGATATCTGTTCGTTCGTCTTCACCCTGCTCGTCTCTGAATAACTCCCGATATATTTTGTATTCAGGACGGCGGTCGCCGTACGCGTCACGGAGGTATTGTATTGCATCTTTCCAGGATGTGACCTCCGCGCGGATGCTCTGCCACCAGGTTGCTGCTTCGCTTGTAAGTAGCATAGACATGCCTCGAATAGCGACATCATCACAGATGTTCGTGCATTCTTTGAATGCTTCAATGGCATCGATGAACGCTTCGACGTTTTCCTTCGCCGCTCCGGAGAATCTGGACGAGCATCGTGAGAAGTTGCCGGTCTTCTCTGCCGCACTCGGCGCTGGCGCCGGTGACTGAGCGGTCAGAGGGGGCGTGAATGTCGACAGGCGCTCTAACATGCGCTCACAGATCTCCGCATTCGATTGCTGAATCGTTGATAACAGAGCGGTAAAGTTATCGCGAGACAGCGTGACGCTGTTGTTGAGTTCATCGTCATGCGAACCACTGAGGGATTGCCTACTCCGTGTCTTCGGCATTGTTACACGATCACAATATGTTCACAGTTGTACACACAATAAGTATTTTCACTACACAGTTTTCACAGGAACTGTGGCATTCGGCCTACAGTTGGGACGCCATATTTCGTAACTGAGTCCATACTGGATTGAAGTGGATTGGGAAATCAAACACTTGTGTAACTTAAACGTCGTATAATCACGGTAAATAGGTATAGGGTAAACTAATATTGTAAATTACTGTCACGGGAACTAATTAAAACTAGAACAAAACCGATACAAGAAAACGCGTGTCGACTAGAGCTCGGGCGCGCGCGGCGGTTCGTGACGTGTCCGTGCGAGGCTATGCGTCAACTGCCCCAGCGTCTGAGGCGCGTGAGCGTCGCGGTTGCGTTATCGCTCTCTCTCTCTCTCCTATGCCTCTAGTGCATAGTCTTTAAAGCGAGAGGGAAGACATACGCAACGGCGTCCGGAAGTGCGAGGGTTTGAATTGGTTGTGACAGTTTCCATTTTGAAACCAGCAGAAGTTATAACCCTTCAGTTTAGCAAAGTTTCGTGCCTCAAAGAATAGCTTCCTCATACTGGTGGGGATGTATTCAGCAACGTATACTGGTCTTTGTTGTCCGCCAATCCCGATATGACTAGTATTGAGTTTTTCAGACGTTAATCTATTTTTATTAAACGTACGTGCCGTCTCAATAACTTTCCTTTTAATGGGAACTGTAAGAAACTCAACAATAATCGCTCTGTTTGAGTCCTTTGAACCTGGCAGGCGGTATACGTCGCGTATTTGAGAAGGTTCCACCTGTACCTGGATGGCACCACAGGTTTTTAGCGCTATACTTGTTAGGTCGGCATTTGATTCATTCTGAGAAGAGGAAACATTTCTTATCTCAATGGCTGATGAATGGGATCCAGTCTGCAAGTCTTCAACCTTTTTTTCTAGTTCTGTTATGTACTCCCGGTGATCCATGCGCTCCTTTTCCAAGTTGGCAATTTTCAGTTTCATACTATCATATTCACCATCCATAAAGTCCCTCCATTTCTCAGTTTCGGTGAAACTTTTTTGTATTTCTTTTATTTGGTGCTTTACTTCTGTGAAATCTGATGTAAGCCGTTTTAGCAGACTTTCTTGATCTTTTTTCCATGATGTTAGCATATTCATTACCCTATCTTCAAAAGTCTCCAAACTACCATCAGGGGAGGAATCAGGTTTTAAGCATATTCTTCTGATTGTGACATTTGTAAGCTCCGTATTAGATTCTTTTGGACTGTCTGTGATGTCTGGAGTCGATCGAGTGCGCGGTATTTCGGCAACTGGGGTAGACAGAGGTGAGCGTTGACAGCGTGGCATTGTTATAAGCGCTCACGCACAGAAGACCGAGACTAAACAACACAACAATAAAGCTTGATTTGGCGTATAGCGGTCCCGTTTATACAAGCGCGCAGGCAAGTTAATCTCTCTCGTTCAACAACGTGCGGTCACTACGAAAAGGTCTTAAGCGCCGTGCTACGAGTATTCGCGTCACTTACGCGTTTTAACCAACACAGTCCGCGGTATCAACAAAAATCACCGACATAGTTTTGCTGATTAGTTTTAGTTATTTATTCACTATTTAATACTTATATAGGCCTTGTAAAACTATCACACACAGTTATTGTTGTAGTTTATATTGTTTTTTAACTTATTTTAAGCTTACACTGCACTTTAAACCAGTTTATTTTTATATATTCAAGAGAGCAAAAATTATGTATTGTTGCTATGTCGTGGGTACACAGTCGTATTGCTATGTCACTTACGTCCTAAATATTGGGTTATAAGAGCTAAATCACTGGTGAACAAACATATTCACAAATGCATGAAGTGTGCTCGAATGAATGCCACACCGAAAGGACAAATAATGGGAGACTTACCGGTCGAAAGAGTTACACCGACGAGACCGTTTCTACATAGCGGAGTAGATTTCGCAGGACCGTATCAAACACTGGTATCTAAAGGAAGAGGCAACAAAACTAAAAAGACGTATGTGGCAATTTTCATATGCCTGTCCACCAAAGCAATCCACATAGAACTAGTTGGAGACTTTTTTTTTATGTATGGCATCTCGTAGTTGACCTAGAGAGGTCGTGACTACTTAACCGGACTATACTAGTTGGAGACCTCACTTCAGAGGCATTTATACGTTTTGTTGCCAGAAGAGGTAAATGTGGCCATCTGTGGTGTGATAATGGTAAAAACTTCGTGGGTGCAAACAGAGAACTTCATGATTTGTGGAATGAAGCACAGATGACAGGAGAAGTTACATCCACGCTAGCAACAGATGGCACACAGTTTCACTTCATCCCAGTATATAGTCCAAACTTTGGAGGATTATGGTAAGCAGGCGTGAAGTCTAGTAAGTACCACCTAAAACGTATTATTACAACTCACCTGATGTTCGAGGAAATGACTACAATATTATGCCAGATAGAAGCCTGTCTGAATTCACGCCCGTTGTGCCCAATAGATAACACCGACCCAGAAAATTTGGATCCTTTAACTCCTGGCCATTTTTTAATTGGAGAACCACCGATTGTCGTGCCCTCACCTGATCTGCAATCTGTGAAAGTTCATAATTTGTCACGCTGGCAACATACACAAAAAATACTTCATGACTTTTGGCAACACTGGCAAAAAGAATATTTGACCAGACTTCAGCAGCGTCCTAAATGGATGAAGAAAGCGAAGGAATTTGCAATAGGGGATATTGTGTTGATCAAGACTGAAAATCAACCACCCAGCAAATGGTCCTTAGGACGAATTGCAGATAAGCATCCAGGCATGGATGGTAACACGAGGGTGTATAGTGTGAAAAGTGGAGGTTATACGAGTATAACTAAGAGAACTATTACTAAGTTATGTCCATTGCCAGTTGATTCTACTTAGCTTCTCTTGAAGTATTGAATATTGTGTATTATTTTAATAGGTATAGTTAGAATTTCATTTATAATTAATTTACGGGTGTAATATTTTGCGCTTTAGACGGACAATTTAGAGTTAGGTATTTGATTGTTTAGAGGATAATTTGTTAGAACTTAATTGTGATTGTAAAAGAACTTGAAAGTCCTTTTGGCGGGAGGGTATGTTCGATTGAGAACTATCTTTGTAGCTTCGCAAGTCACATATCCACATACCTAGCTATATGTTTAACTCATGTCGTCTTTAAAGTCATTTAATATTGTAGCATTGACCAGTCGCCAATATACTTGCGTTCAAACAACACGTTTTTCATTCATCCGAATCCCGAACAACCAATAGTGAACCTTAATGCAAACACCAATGGGGATCTGAAACCTGTGACAACTTTGCTACAGGTCTAGTGGATATATTAGATGAACTTAATGTATGTGTAATTAATTATGGTAGTTCTGACGTAGGTCTGCGCCAGGGCAAAACACCAGCTGTGTTGATATAACATTCTGTTCGTCTAATATAGCCAGCCTGTTTAATTGGAGTCGCTTGAAAATGACTTATGGGAGTGATCACTATCCCATCTTGGTTGAAATCCCTTCCAAGGCTATCCCTGACAAAATTTCCCCTCCTTTGTTAAAATACCAGCTCAACTCAGTGAATTGGGACCTCTACTCAAAAATCGTAGACTTGTGTCTCTTCCCTTCCATCCATTAATCCTGACTCTGCTCAATAATGATTTTCCTCATTTTCCAACACTATATCCTCTACAGCTGATGATTGCTTCCCTCCGAAAAAACCGCCAAACGGGTAAAATTCCTTCCTCGCCATGGTGGGATAAGGACTGCTCCGCCGTGATCAGGGCTAGGAATGAGGCCGAAATTAATTTCAACTCCAACATGAACCTGGATAACATTATTGTTTTTCAACATATTTTGGCTAAGTCCAAGAAATTACTCAAAAATAAGAAGAGAGAAGGTTGGCGGAAGTACTCACTCACTGAGTCCATCCACTCCAGCGTCAGTAGTGTGGCGTAAACTGAAATCTTTCAGAAATAGTGTGAGGCCGCCCCCTGGGAACATACTGTCTGCGGAACTGGGCAACCAGTTTTTTTTCTAAGCTCGCTCCAGTCTATGTTCCTGATATGGATGAGTGTGCCGCTTCGGTATCTCAGTTGATTTCACATGACCCGCTGGATAGGCCATTTACTGTTGGGGAACTTAAATCGGTCCTCGCCCATGTAAAAGGTTCTGCTCCTGGAGTGGATGTATTCCCCTACTCCTTCATTACTAAAGCTGGTGATAAGACCCATACATATTATTTGGACTTAGTCAAATATTGTTTTACTTCCGGTTTTATTCCTCCTGATTGGAAGGTTCCAGTCGTAATCCCTATATTAAAACCTGGTAAAGATCCTAGTGATCATTGTTCTTACAGGCCAATTGCTCTACGAGTATCGTCCATACTTATCAAACTTTTAGAACATTTGATTAAAAACCGACTAGAATGGTTTGTAGAAAATAGGAATCTGCTCCCAGCGACTCAATTCGGCTTTAGGAAATGTCTGGGTACGGCTCACATGAGAGCTAGCCCTTAGTAGAAATGAGTCTGTGGTAGCCGTTTTCTTAGACATTTCTGCTGCCTATGATTCTGTCCTCCTACCAGTTCTCAGGCAGAAGATGCAAGAGCTGAGAATTCCGGCTAGGACCTGTCAGATCATTTGCAGTATTTTTTCAGATTTTGGATTCCTGGGGAAGGCTCTGAATCGAGGTCGGTTTGGAGAGGTCTACCTCAGGGATCCGTACTTAGCCCTCTTTTGTACAATATTTATACCTCTGATCTTCCTTCTTGCCTAAATGTTAACTGTAAAGTACTTCAGTATGCTGACGATATTGCACTATTGGTCTTTGACAGTTCCATCGAAGATGCCGCTCAGTCCATTAATGTCTCTTTGTCCTCATTAAACCAATGGCTTTTAGGTCATGAGTTATCTTTAAGTGCTCCAAAGAGTATCGCAGTTGTCTTTTACTCGTAGACGCCTTATCCCGCTGGTTGACATTAATATTGACGGTCAAGGCATCCCCATTAAGGAGAAGGCCAGGTTTCTTGGGGTTACCCTGGATTACAAATTGTCGGGAGTGGATCACATTGAGAATACAGTTAAAAAATGTGAGCGGTCGGTTTCGGTCCTTAAAGCTTTGGCAGGTGTTTGGTGGGGAGTGGGGAGCTTAAAGGGTCAGAAGCGTGTTAGATTACTGTAGTTACCTAATTGAACCGTGTAACAAGGAAGCTCTGCGTAGACTAGATGCCGTCCAGGTCAAATGTCTGAGGATCGTAATTGGTGCCATGAAATCCTCCCCCATAAATGTTCTCCAGGTTAAATGTGCAGAATATCCTCTTAATCTTCGAAGACAATACTTAGCAGATCGTTTCTTGTCAAAAGTTTTCTCCCTTACGTCCCATCCTTTACGCCCCATTTTGGAACAAATCTATCTCTCTCTTAACGTGTCTTCCTACTGGAATAATAAATCTATTCCATTGATGAATAGGTACGGAAAGCTTAAACACCTCTCCTCACCTGTTGGTCAATACCCCTCTCTTCCGGTCTTTTCTTCCGCATATGAGGTGGTCCAGTTCAGGCCAAAGATCGTTTTGGGTCTTGGTATCTCCAAAACATCCCAGGACGTAAAGGGCGACTTCGATCGGGCCATCAAGAGATACTGGGACGGATGGAATTTGTTTTTTACGGACGCATCGAAATTGTCGTCAACAGGATGTACAGGTGTTTCCACATACTATCAAAACTCTAAAATTGATCTTTTATTCCAATGCCCGCCAGAGACTTCAGTATTTACAGGGGAATGCATTAGTATCCTAGAAGCTATCATTTTCTTTTTAACACATAATATTAATTCTCGCAGTAGCATTCAAGCTTTAGGTCAAAATCAACTTAAATCTCAAATTCACAGTAAAATCATTTTTGATATTCTAAATTTATTATTCACCTGCTCTAACAACGGTCTAAACATTGAGATAGCTTAGGTTCCCAGTCACTCGGGTATAGGTGGCAACGAGTGCGCCGACTCACTGGCTAAATTTGCTTCATTTAGATGAAGCAAATTTAGCTTGTTTTTGATGATTTGTCATATATCGAGTATATCAGTTATCTGGTTTCCATAGTACAAGCTCCGCTTAGTTTGGGACTAGATGACCGTGTGTGAAAATGTCCCAGGATATTATTATTATTATCTCCTTTATTTATTTTTTAAACTTATTTTATTACATTTTTAAATATTTTTATAAAAACATTAAAAAAAAAACATTTAAAAATATAAAAAATAGTGATCCGCCGGTAGCGGGTGCAGGGTCCAAGCTACCGGTGGTTAGGGCCCCAGAGACAGGAACCTCCTCACAATACGCGCCGTATCAAGGAGGACTGCCTTCTGAATCAGGCCCTTCACCCAGCCACCCAACGAGAGCCTCTTGAGATGTTGGTCGAGGCTCTTAGCGATAAGGCCATTGACCGTAAAGACTATCGGCACAATGATTGCCGAGTCCACATTCCACATAGCGACAACCTCGTGGGCTAAGTCGAGATACTTCAATTGTTTCTCCTTCTCAGCCTTCACGAGGTTCTCGTCATGCGGGATAGTGACATCGATTATCATTGTGCGGCGCACTGATCGATCTATTACCACTATATCAGGCTTATTAGCTACAATAGTCCTGTCAGTGATAATAGATCGATCCCAGTATAACGTGACATGGTCATTCTCGAGAACTGGGTCGGGCACATACCTGTAATACGGTACCTCAGAGTCCACAAGGCCGTATTTCAGAGCAAGTTGCTGATGGGTAATCCTGGCTACTTGATTATGCCTGTGCAAATACTCGCCGTTAGCTAAACGAGAACACCCAGAAGTAATATGTCTGATAGACTCACCGGGACAATGGCATGCCCGACACATGTCGATCGTCCCGTCTTTCATTATATACTTCCGGTAGTTATTCGTTAGCATAACTTCATCCATAATTGCACAGACTGAACCTTCGGTTTCCCCAAAGAGGTTACCGAAGCGTAGCCAGGCCACGGACGCTAAGAAATCTACGTCGGGCCCATGAAGGGCCCGGAAAAAGCGTCCGTGAAGCTCCTTGCTTTGCCATACTTCATTGCGGTCATTGGTACTAAGCACCACAGGTTTGCGCCAGTTCTCTTTAGCCAAGGACAACGGGGTGAGTCCCTTGTCCACTGCAACCACATCTCGGTGCATACCCACGTCAGCCTTATTATTATTATTATTATTATATCTTTTTCTCGTGTCCGTTAAATGCCCAGTCCTTTGACTTGTACCGTAAGCTTTCCAAAATTAAAATCCCTCTTCCAACTAACTTCCATTCCCTCTTGATTAACTTTTCTCTTAAACTTGTCCAACTTTTATCATCATTTTTAAATATAAATGAAATTAAAATGTAGTTTGGTGTGTAGGTATAATAACTCTGTGTAGAATATTCGTAGATTTGTGGTGTTTTAAATGTTTATTTTAACTTTACTAACAAAAATTGTCTCGTCCTTTCAGCTACTAACATATAATATTATAATTATAGATAACTACCACGAAGTGCAAAGTTCGACGGCTTACCTACTGCATTGCCGTCACCACATGACGCTGGCAGAATAGCCGACATCGGCTCAGTTGCCAAAGGGGAAAAAAAATTGATTGATGAGTATGACAACAGAAAATGTAAACAAAACAATAATAAAAATCAGATAGTTTACAAGTACCTTAGATAATAAGAAATAAGACGAAATGGGATGTTTTCTGTCAAAAATGTTCCCTTTGTTGTAAATGTTGTAATCCTTTTAGAACTGAAGGCGCATTCTATAGGTATGATTATGGCTACTTCGAATGTTCATGTGCAAGTTGCAATAATTATTTTACTTAGACCCCGGTTATCAAGAAGTGCATGTTTCAGCATAGTTGCTTAGATAATATTATGATAGTATCTACTTATCTAAAAGCCGGTAAGGTTCTGTCCCACGATGACGAGATAAAAGAACGATGGAAGTTTTATTTTGAAAAGCTAATGAACGAAGAGAATAAATGGAATGGTGTGTTCAAATAGGTACAAACAAATATGGGTTTGGTGAGGGAAATTAGCATGGATGAAGTAAGGAAGGCAGTTCAAAGTATGAAAAATGGAAAGGCCATGGGCCCAGATGACATACCAGTAGAAGTATGGAAGTGTTTAAAAGAAGATGGATGTATGTGGCTGACTTTATTCTTCAATAAGTTGTTGCATGAAGAAGCGATCCCACAAGAATGGTGCAATAGTTCGGTAGTGCCCATCTTCAAGAATAAAGGTGATGTACAGGACTGCAACAACTATTGAGGGATAAAGCTTATGTCCCATAGTATGAAGGTATGGGGGAAAATAATAAAGAAAAGATTGTGAGAGGAGAGTGAGATTACCCCAAACCAGTTTGGGTTTATGCCAGGTCGAGGAACAGTGGACGCCACTTTTGCACTCCGCCAATTGTGCGAGAAGTACAGACGTGCACACAATAACTTGCTCATGGTGTTCATTGATCTGGAAAAAGCGTATGATATGGTACCTCGGGGTCGGGATGTCTTGTGGTGGGCCTTGAAAGAGGAAGGTTTGCCCGGGAAGTATGTAGAGTTAATTCGTGCTATGTACAGTCAATCTTGTACCAACGTCCGGTCGGCTGCTGGCAACACCGACGAGTTCATTGTGGCGGTAGGCTTGCACCAGAGGTCGGCTTTGAGTCCTTACATCTTCCTGTTGATTATGGACGCTCAGACCGCGGACGTATAGGAAGAGCCACCCTGGAGCATGCTATTTGCCGACGACATCGTTCTTGTCGGTGAAGATAGACCTGAGATCCAGAGCAGATTGGAGAAATGGCAACGGAAACTGGAGAACGTCGGCTTGAAAATCAGCAGAACCGAGACCGAGTATATGTTCTGCGATTTCGGCGGTCACGAACTGGAGCTTAGCGCTTGATGGCGCGCTTCTCCCGGTCTGCTCCGACTTCCGGTATCTTGGTTCACTTGTGCAAAGCGATGGCGAAGTAGATCGGACTATTAAGCACACAATTAACACTGGATGGATGAAATGGCGGCAGGTCACGGGAACAATCTGCGACTCCCGCATTCCCTTCTTGGTCTCTGGTTCTTTGGTCTTCTCTTACTCGTAAGACCAAAGAAATGATGGTTGGACTGTGTGAAAGATGATATGGCTAGAAAGGGAGTGACTACCGAGATGACGACAAATAGAGAAGTATGGAAGAAAAAGACATGTTGCGCCGACCCCAAATAAATTGGGACAAGGGCAGGAGAATGATGGATGAGTATCTACTTATCGAGAACATTTTTTAATTACGTAGAAGAATTTCTTTTTTTATGACTCGGAATCGAGATCAGAAGTAGATGAAAAGCTTTGCGACAAATATGCTATTAAAAAACTGATTATTATGATATAATTGGACGCAAACGTGGTACCTACGCACTATGCGGTTAGCCGAAATACGGTCAGCCGTCCGGCTAACCGCAGAATGCGATTGCGCTTACGATTAGCCGGGTGGCGGGTAGCGGCAACCGCAACCGGAACGTGCGGTTGAGAAACCGTCGTGGTTTGCGGTTGGATCGACTCATTTCCAAGATAGACGCCGAAGAAAGCGCAGCTATTTATTATATTTACTCGCGTTGTATAAAGAAAAAGAAACAGAGAAATAGTACTGGGTGCATCCCTATTTGCAAACACGAGATGAGAGCAAGCATTTTCAATTATTTTTCGAAGAGCTCAAAAAGTATGGCGATAAGTTTTTTCATTATTGTAGAATGAGTCTGAAATCGTTTGAACATGCAACTAATGTTATCGATATGTTAATATCTTGTATGTCAATATGTTATAAAAATTAGTTTGTTTTTCACTCAAATAAAATATACACAAGTTCAATGTGGAATCTACTAGACCATGATAAGCAATTAGTACTGTTTTTATGTTTACTTTTTTTGTAAGATTGTAAAGTGTATAAGCAGATGCACTAAGTCTTTTACAGACATTTTCTGCTTGAGCTTTCCATGTCAGTTGGCTGTCTATTAAAATACCTAAAAATTTAGCAACATCTACTCTTTCTATATTTTGACTATCGTAGTTAATATTTAATTCTTTAGTACAAAGCTTTTGGTAAAAATACTGTTGGCGACTGGCTGGGAAAGCTACAACCTTTTTTAAATACATATTTTTTTATTGATTTGGTTTGTCTTTTGTTGGCTGAATTCAATGTAATGTCACTGTGCTGTCCTTTGTGTTCGCTGTATTTTTCTTAGTTTTACTGGTTTTACTTTAATTTAATTAAATATCATTTTAATCACCATCGTTTTGATTTCATCTCTTTAAATACAGTCCACACGCTCACCAACATTTTTTGGTCCATTCGTCGCCTAAAGGAGAAGTTGCAACTTCCATAGAAAATTACCCCACGTCCGACAGCTGAGAAAAATGTCTCAAAAAATAGATAAAAATGAGTATTAATAAATTGCATACCTCCGATTGTCATCCTTACTGGCTATCACACTTAGAAATTGCTCCAAATATTATTTCAGGCGCAGTATTACCACAGTATACATATCTACCTACCAGTATTGTAACTCGGCCCCTGGCCTTGAAATATGTACCTACAGCGGCGCGGTACGTAAACACGCGATAGGGTTGCCAGCCTACAGTATTCTAATTTCATCCTACCTACCACCATCACCTAGGTACTTGAGTTTCTTTATAGTTTTGTGATTGTATTACAAACTGCTGTCGTCGAAGGTTACCAAACTCCAATCCTTACAAACTTCAACACCTACCTACTCAACCAAAATGCAAGAAACAGCTGACAAGTAATTATAATTTTTTTTTTTTCAAAAACACAATTTTTTTGGTACCCCATCCGATGTCGAACCGCTTTGCAAACGTTACTTAATTCAAAGTAAATATAGATTCAGTGCATCTTTTTCTTTTTATTTCATTAAGAAAAGGACAGACGATAAATATTAGTTTAGTCCTATCATATTAAGCTACTCCATAGACAAGTTTAGACATGTTTAAAAACTTGGCTACTAAAAATATGTTAATTTACGTCAGGCGCTGACTCATTTGACACGACTAAACTATTATTTATCTTTTATCCTTTTCTTAATGAAATAGAAAGAAAAAGATGTACTGAACTTAAAATTAGTTTAGGTTGTGAACAAGGGAATCAGCGCCATTATCAATCATCTCATCGCGTACTACAAAATCTTACTTATAAAGTAAATTATAATGTACTTAAATCTTACTACGTAGGTACATAACGATACGACGTATCATTTCATAACGATATTTCGTCCTCAATAATATATGTAAGTAGCTAAGTAAATAAGCCTAGCCTAGGAAACTGTCTATTAGTTTTTTTTAATGTGAGCGTAGGTAGGTCTCTCTTGTGTCACTTTTTCTCCCTATCAACTTATTTATTTATTCATCTAGGTATTTTGCTCAGTGGAAAAACCGAAATGCTTACCTATTCAAAAGAAACAAATTACGTACGTAGTAGGTATATAGTCTTACCTTTCGGAGCTTCCAGGTAAAATAAAAAATGTTATCTCTGGGTGCGTTATTAACGAATTCAAGCAACCAAAAACAACACAATATAGTCTATTATCGCTCTCTGCCATATTAAAGTAAGTACTAGTACTTATTTCAATGAATATTTGTCAAAAAACGCACGCTTACTGCTTACAAAACCATCACACCGTACGTTCGTCACTGCGGCACATTCGTGTCTGTTTGCCGCCTTAGTCGAGGCGCGTAGTATGACTCGCATTCCGACCGTTTCTATGAAGATAAAATACTGTCCATATTTGTACCGTGGTATTACTAATCTTAAAAATATTTTACTTTCAATTAAGCAAAACCTACTACTCTAACGACCATAAAAAAGTGAACTAAAGATGCCATAAAGATTAAACAAATTAACACCTGTGACATTCTAAATTCATTTGCTTTCTTGTTACAAGGAAGGTGTAAAGAAAAAAATAAAATAAATAAAACTTATTTATTCCTGTTCTACATCTAGCAAAATATTATCTAAAAAATGCGCTGGGTGGCTAAAAACATTTTCATATCTCGCCCAACCAAGATAGTACAAAATAGTCACTACATGGGCGCAGACTCCCAGTGTCCTGCGCCCATGTATACATGTACAACAATATTCTTTTATCGCATATCTCCCTTCAACTCTGCAATTATATAATATATACGTCCGGTATATTTTACTCCGGACATGTCGTGACTGAATCTTACATCTAATGAGGGCATTATTTTCTTCGTTGTTAATATTTATTTCTTCTGGATGTCTGTAAAACTCAATTTCATACACACCAGTTCTATTAATATGTTCAGAGCAGTATGACCGTGCTATTTTCGGATGATAAGAACCAACTGATATCATAATTAAATCCTCATATGTCAATCTCGGAAAATCATTAACTTCTTCACTAGTTGCTTCCAACCTCACAAAGGGAACTCTTTGCTGGTTTAGATTATGTTCTTCGACATAATCTGCTAACAGGTTTGGTTTATGCATATTTAGTCTTATTATTTGAGAAAACTCTTCAGTATAGGCACTGTCCTCGACAGGCTCATGAAAGCAGTTTATTATTGCGCCTGCTATTTTAAAATCATCGTATATGTGAGGTAAGTCACGGTTAAATACCCTGTGGCGAAACAATTTAAAGTTACGTTTCATGCGACCGTTAATCGCTTCAACAACCCATCTACATATGGTAACGAGTCTTGACTTGTTGGATTCCTCAGTGCTAAGTTGTCTTTGACCTCGTCTGTTTGAAGGAGGCATATGAACTTCATAGCCATATTCTTCAGCCTGTGGAATGGCGTCGCGGAAGCCTCTGTCTAAGACCATGACATCATTTTGATGAAAAAAATAATGCCATGCACATTCCTCTATGGGCTCACCATGATTATTTAAAATCATTTTCAGTATATCAGCATCGTTGGTAGTTGCAGCATATGGTCCCATTATATCTAATATGTATCCGTCACCACAAACAATCATAAAAGGTTTGATTAGATTACGGTATTTGTGAAGACTATAGCTTACGCGCTGAAACAAGAAAGTCGTACTTTTTTCAGTGAAGAGATAAGTTCCATCGAGAATGATAATTGATCTAGGATTATCGTCATTACCAAAAATATAATTGGGCAATATTCTGTTCCGCTCTATTGTGTCATCTCGGGTTATATGGTCCAAACCCATATGAAGAGGTACAAAGTCATTAGTAAGGCAAGACCTTGCTAAACGTATTTTTCGTCCTATGGTATATTTAGAACAATTAAATAAAGAACCAATCCTGTTGTTCGGTTCTCCATTTCTGAGTTTGCACAAAAACACAGCTAAGTCAAGTTTAGGTGATTTAGAAAGATTGTGTAGCGTTGGGACTTGATCTAAAAGTATATTAAACTGTTCGCGGCTAATACCGAACCAAAATATAAAATCGTCATTTGTCATTTCCTCGATATTAAGGCTTGATCTTCTCTCTAGAGTGCTTGTGTAAATGTTTATAATGTCCAGTACGCCCTCTGCGTTGATATCGCTTTCTTGATGGACTATATTTCTAGGAAATTCTTCAGGAGATATAGTTCGCAAATGATGATGGCAGATGCGAGATCTTTTGGGTACATATAGGCGGAAATAACTAAGCAGATACACCTTTGTAGCATTAGACATAGCCCTGAGTTGTTGGTTATTGCAGTGCATAATCATACATCGACGAGATGTGTTGGCTGCTCTAGTTAGACCAGGAACCGTTATGGAGGTACGAGGTGCTGCAACTGGTGAAGGTGCTGCATTTATTATTGCACTGATTCTACACCAACATACATGACATACAGCTCTCGAGCCATCAAGCGGGATCTGTGAAAAAATGTAATAATTAGTTTTGTGTACAATTATTTTCATTATTATGTGGTATTTAACTATTTTGTAGGTCGTCAAATAAATCGTAATAGAATAAATATTAAACAAGTGGCTACTTATGTGATGTTCATAAAAAATATAAATTAGATGTACCATAAACTATTTTTTTTTTATAAAACATTTATTTACCTCTTGTGGTGGTTGAAAATCGCGTAGAATATATTCCACAATGTCTCGGTGTACTTGTAACGTTACTATATTTAAAATATGTCTTCGGCGCCGTCTTAGTGAATGTAGACAAGATACACAATTATTTTCCGCTGCTAATTCAACTGTAGGAGGTGGTACATCAGGTGGTTGCACTTGATTTAAACGCCTATTGATTGAATGCCAACAAGCATTACAGATTGATCTAGTGCCATTGAACTGGATCTGAAAAAATAAAAGATCTATTGAAACGGATACCGACAATGATTTATTTATTTATTTTTTGTCTAATTCTGCTCCACGTTTGTTTTGTTCCACGTTTCAAGGGTCTCTTATCTCAAGTTTATACTGAATAAGTAAGTAAAAAAATGACGGTGACAAGCCCTAAAACAAAAGTATTTAGTTTTATTGCCTTTTTTATTTCCTTTTCACCCCTATTTGTGTAGGATTGCGAGGGTTGTTTTTAGTTTTATTGTCCATAACATAAAAACGATACTTACATTTATTTTATTGATTTTATCTTAACAATACATTTAATAGAATAACAAACACAATTGATGAGTTGCCGTTGTGGGTGGGAAGTAGTATAACTCATCAAGTGTGTTCTTTATAGATTAAACAAATAGCACTCACCTCTTGAGGTATATGTTCTCGAAAATTCGGTCGTGTTCGTACAAAATGTTCATTAAGGACGTGCCTACGACGTCCTCGGAGCGTTTGCTCACACACAACACAACGGTTATATTCCATAACCACTTCCAAATCACAATGCTTAATCAGGTCCGGTATTCACAAGCTTATTGTCGTAAAAGTATCCAATAAAAACAAAATAGAATCGCTAGGCAATATCAAGTCCGGTAAGAGTAAGCTTTGTCACAGTAAAAAAATCACACGTAATATACACAGTACAGAAGAATGCTAACGCAAGCGCAGGACTACTCGAGCGGAGCGATTTAGGAGCATGCGCGCAGGCACATCTCTTTTGTTCTCATGTGAGTGAGCGAAACAACAATAGTAACCTGTTTGGTTCGCGGACCAATGTACGGTTTTTAACTACCTGAGTGAGGCCGGACCATTGTTAAATAGCCGTCCGTGTGTAATACCTGTAATTATTTTACAAAAAAAATTAGATTATTATATAGTCACTAAGCGATACTTTAAGCAATACTTTTTAAATATGTTATTAACCAAGTATTATTACCAAATGTTATTAACCATTTTTTTTTAATTTAGTACTATTATCAAACAATCGCAAATGAGTCAATACAGTGTCTAATTGCTTTTTAATCCTATTCTAAAACTAAATTCAGAAGTTAGTATATTACAGGTATTCTGCCCCTGAATTAATATTTAGAGCAATTTTTCAATGTGCTAGCCAGTAAGGATGATCACCGGAAGTATATAATTTTTTTATACTCATTTTTAGCGATTTTTTGAGATACATAACTTTGCAGTCGGAAGTGGGGCATTTTTGCTACTTCTTCTTTACCATTAGTGTTCAATTTTTCGATTATTTCCATTGATTACTTCAATTTCACACGATGGTGGTTACGCGTAGTCAAACTAAATCAGCTGTGAACCCGACGGCACAAAATCCCGCTGAATCACATCGCGAAGAAAATACTCCGACCTCTCTCCGCGACTGTGCCCAGCCAACGCCGTGTGGGAACGGAACTAATCGACCGGCCACCAGGACAAGGGACTCACAACCAGAGGGAAGTATTACAAACGTTGCACACCAGCAAGAAACAACAGTACTCCCTACGAGCTCAGGTGTCAGAAACAAGCCAGTCGACAAAGGACACTCTAGACACAGCGCTACACATTCACGCACTTCTTCTGTACATGCACAAAAACTGGCCATTGAGGCCGAACTTCAGCAACGACGCGTAGAGCGTCAACGTGAGTTATTTGAACGTGAACGCGAACGTGAACGAGAACTTTCACGTCTGCAACAAGAAGCAGACGAGTTAGAGTTACGTGCTAAACTCGCCTCCTTGGAGGGACATTCTGATAAGTCGTATAGTAGCTCTTCTCGTAGTTCTCATAAAGAACGTGTCAAAGCATGGGTGGGTATTCAAAAGACAACTAATCCTCAACTTGATAATTCCCCACAAGCAGCGACATACGACGTTCACACACCAAAAGTTGGCAACCCGGTTTTTACGTCAGCTGACATTCCACCTGACCCCATTTCACAACTAGCGAAGGCCATTTCTTCACTACCCGACCGCAAGAAAGGACTTCAGCTAGTTCCTTTTTCAGGAAACATTAATGAATGGTTAGCTTTTAAATGTTCTTATGAGCGAACTAAAACCTTTTTTTCCCCTTCAGAGAATTTAGCGCGTCTTATCACCAATGTACGCGGTGCGGCGCAGTTTGCAATCTCATCTATTTTGTGGGAAGCACAAGACCCGGAGGAGATAATGTCTGCGTTGGAGCAGAACTACGCGCGGCCTGAGCTGTTGGTCGCACATGAGATTGCTGGACTTCGGAGCTTAAGGATAAGTAGCCCAGAACTTTTAAATACCCTGGCTAACAAGCTCCGAAACTGTGTTGCTACCATTAAGTGGCTAAAGCAAACCGAGTACCTGTCCTCTATCGAGCTTCTTCGCACGGTGCTTTCAAAGCTTAGCGAGAACACTAGAGATCGTTTTACCGACTATGCTGCCACACACAAACCTTTCGAGCCTACACTCACTAAATTAGAGCTGCTTTCTAGGTTTTTAGTTATTGAAGCGGAGCGACAACTAAATTTCAACTTTCTGATTGACGTAACAGCAAGCTCTTCGCAGAGTAAGGCTCCAAGCCCTTCATACAGTAAGACCCAAAACTTTTTAAATGTCCATGCCACCGATTCTAAAGACAAGAATACTGAATGTACGTACTGTAAACAAGGTACACATGCAGTAAATAAATGTAAGGCATTTTCATTTCTTACTGTTGACGACAGATGGCACTGGGTGCAAAAAACCAAAAGCTAAGCGTTGTGGCGTTAATAATTGTACCAGGCGTCATCATGCCCTACTTCATGGAGATTCACCATCGCAAAATGATAAAAATAAAGCCTCCACTAATATTTCCAATTTATCACAGAACGCTACTAATAATGTCGTTGAGCTTCATCAAGCTGGTGACGTCGTGGCCACTATATGCGGTGTACCTGCAACGGGCATCCGAGGACTACTCAAGATCCTGCCAGTCACCTTAGAGGGACCGCGTGGCACTATCAATACCTTCGCGCTGCTTGATGAGGGCAGTACCGCTACACTTATCGACGGTGACATAGCCACACGTATCGGGGCAGAGATCACCGACCGACAACAACTACGTGTCACAGGAGTAGGTGGTATGTTCCTCGATACAGAGGTGTGCTACGTAAACTTTCACATATGGGGGCGGAACTTACCTGAACAACACTTTATTCAGGGCGCACGCAGCATCACACCTCTTCGTCTTAGTCCGCAAACTATAGATATTGACGAAATTTCAAAATACGACCATCTATTAGATCTGTCTAATATGCTAGTATACCAAAACGCTGTGCCGACCGTGCTTATTGGAGCCGCTGATTGGCACCTGTCTTTGAGCCGTGAGATGCGCGTAGGGAGAAAAAACGAGCCTGTAGCGTCAAGAACGCTTTTAGGCTGGGTTCTGCACGGCGCTATTTCTACAGTTTCTAAGCCTGTAGATTTTATTCACGCTATTTCTGAAACCGATTACGCATCGCGAACTTTAGATTCTCTTGAGGCGCTGGTAAAAAGACAGTATGAAATAGATTCTTTAGGCATTCATAAGCATGTGACCAGGCAAAACAGTGATGATGCACGAGCGGTTAGTTTAGTTGAGTCTTCAGCTCGGAGATTAAGTACAGGGCGTTTTGAGGTAGGATTACCTTGGAAAAAAGAGGCAACAACTAACGTACCTGACAGCTCGCCTTAAGTCTCTAGAGAAACAGTTGGCTAAAGATAAAAATTTTGCGTCAGCCTATAAAGATTTTATAGACGGTGTCATTCAAAAAGGATTCGCGGAAGAGTGCGAATTATCATCGTATCATCAAAATTATGTAAGGTCTTCAATCGGCGAATCTATAAGGTGGTACTTACCACATTTTGGTGTATACCATCCGCAGAAGCGCAAGTTGAGAGTTGTACATGACGCTGCAGCCGCTACTAGGGGTGTCAGCTTAAACAATATGCTGCTGCAGGGCCCTGATTTACTACAATCTTTGTTGAATATATTATTTCGTTTTAGGGAGGGGCCTATAGCATTTAATGCTGACATTAGAGAAATGTTTCCTCAAATAAAGATAAAAGAAACTGATCGTGATGCACTTAGGTTTTTATGGCGTGATGGCAACTCTCAAGATGTTGTCAAAGAGTATAGGATGTCGTCTTTAATTTTTGGTGCGGTCTCTAGTCCTTTTATAGCCGTGTTTATTAAAAATAAAAATGCCAAAGATTTTGAAAGCAAATATCCTGAGGCCACCCACTCCATTATCCATGACCAATATATGGATGACTATATTGGAAGCAAGTTTCAACTCGGCGATGCCACTCGTTTGGCTTCCGATATAGTCACAGTCCACAAATTGGGTGGTTTCGAAATGCGTTCCTGGATATCAAATGTACCAGAGGCACTAAAGAGGTAGAGAGGTACCTAAAGATCTGCATAACAATTCAGGATCCGATATCGATTTACCTCCAAATCGTGACGTAGGCGCATTAGGAGTAAAGTGGAATCCTTTTAATGACACCCTAGGTTTTCGCACAGGCCACAAATTGATAGGCTCACAGTCACCACTGACTAAACGAGGTTTACTCTCCAGTGTAATGAGCGTTTATGATCCCTTAGGCTTGCTTATGCCAGTAGTGATTCAGGGCAGGATTTTAATTCAAAAACTTTGGAGGGAGGGTACTGCCTGGGATTCACCAATTCCCGCAAAGTACGAAGCCGAATGTAAATCCTGGTTTGCACAACTTGCATCAGCAGCTAGTCTCCGCATTCCGCGGTGTTATATGGGCAGACCAGACCAGTGTGACACTCAACTTCATATCATAGCAGATGGGGGGGAACAAGCATATGCTTGTGAAGCCACTTTCAATTCCGCGTCTCGAATTGCAAGGTGCTGTTATCGCGACGCGTTTTGCGCAAAGTATTATAAGTGCGCACCGGACACAACCTTCCGCCGTGTTTTACTGGACTGACTCCACTACGGTTTTGAAATGGATCCGCAGCGACGCACGTACATTCAAAGCGTTTGTTGCTCACAGGTTAGGCGAAATTTTGGAATTTACAAATCCATCAAACTGGAGATGGCTTCCAAGCGAACTTAATATCGCTGACGATGCTACGAAGCCAAAACGTGTAGAACTCACTCCATCACACAGATGGTTCGCTGGCCCTTCATTTTTACTTTACCCTTCTACAGAATGGCCATGCGAACCAGACTGCACCCATGAAGCTCCAGGATTTTCTGAGTTAAAATCAGAGTTCGTGAGCCTTCTAACGGACACTCCATTACTTACACCACCGGTTCCAGATCCATCTCATTTTAGCAGTTGGCTACGATTATTAAGGGCATCGGCTCGCGTTTTCCAAGCCGTAAGAATTTTTATGTCTTTGTCTCGTTCACCGCGTTTAATTGCAAAATTTTCAGACGAAACCGCGTCACCTTCGCAACTTTCAACCGAGGACATATTCCGAGCAGAGAAGATGCTTTACTTGAGAGTTCAGATGGACAGTTTTGCGGAAGAACTGAAGACGCTGGGAGCCTCTCAGCCAGTACCTAAGAGTAGCAGGATAGCCGCGCTAGCTCCGATCCTTCACGAGGATGGTTTGTTAAGATTAAATTCACGCATAAAATCCGTTCCTGGTGTGAGTGAGAGTATGAAGTCGCCCATCATTCTGGATGGCCGTCATCGGATTGTACACCTTTTAATCCTACACAAGCACTGCGAAGCTGGCCATGGTAACCATGAGATGGTGCTGAACGAAGTTCGTCAACAATTTTGGGTTTTGACAGCAAGAGCAACGATTCGCAGCGTCGTCAAGGGGTGTGTACTATGCAGGAGACAAAAGGGCCGCCTTGTGACACCACCTACAGGGGATTTACCAGTTGAGCGCCTCGATCACCATAAGAGGCCCTTTACGCATGTGGGCCTAGATTACTTCGGCCCCGTAGAAGTGGCAGTGGGTCGCCGACGAGAAAAACGATACGTAGCCCTATATACCTGTTTAGTCACAAGGGCCATACATCTGGAGATAGCTGCATCGTTGGCCTCAGATTCGGCGATCATGAGCCTCAGACGTTTGATAGCTCGGCGTGGGACTCCGTCAACAATATTTTCCGACAACGGAACCAACTTCGTTGGAGCTAGCCGCGAACTAGCATCACTCTACCATCAAGATGTCGAGAACTTTGCGACCAGCCGCAAAATATCGTGGCGGTTCATACCACCCGCCTCTCCATTTATGGGAGGTGCGTGGGAGAGATTGGTGCGTTCAGTAAAAACAGCCCTACGCGCCACATTAAAAAACAGAGCCCCACGCGAAGAAGTTTTTAACACTTTGCTTATCGAAGCTGAATCTATAATTAATTCTCGACCGCTCACCTACGTTCCAAGTTCACCAGACGCCCCAGAAGCTATAACTCCATTTCATTTTATCCTTGGCTGTTCATCGGTGGCTCCATGGCCAGTTAAGCTCTCGGATGCAGACCTATTTCGAAAATCTAACTGGAGACACGCTCTCAGGCTGGCTGACCACTTCTGGCAAAGGTGGCTTACGGAATACCTGCCTACATTAATTCCACGTGGACGCTACACTAGTAACAGAAATAATTTGCATGTAAGCGAAGGTGACGTGGTCGTGGTCGCGGACAATTCTCTGCCTAGAAGCCAAAGACCCCTTGGTCTTTGGCTTCTAGGCAGGGTAACCAAAACTTTTACGGGACCTGACGGGCTGGTCCGTGTTGCAGACGTGGCCACTAAAGGAGGAACCTTGCGCCGACCAGTCCGCAAGCTCGTACCTCTAGTAGCCGAACCCCAGCCAGTTGCCACCACGGTTTAGTGTTCCACTAGGGGCCCGGAATGTTGGCGACTGGCTGGGAAAGCTACAACCTTTTTTAAATACATATTTTTTTTATTGATTTGGTTTGTCTTTTGTTGGCTGAATTCAATGTAATGTCACTGTGCTGTCCTTTGTGTTTTCTTAGTTTTACTGGTTTTACTTTAATTTAATTAAATATCATTTTAATCACCATCGTTTTGATTTCATCTCTTTAAATACAGTCCACACGCTCACCAACAAATACATTATTTTATTTTTTTGGATATTTATAAGTAAGTTATTATTGTTCAGCCAGTTTATTATAATTTTCATGGTATTATTTATATCGTTTTCATAATTTTCTTTGTTGTGCCATTTTATGAGTGTTGTACTGTCGTCGGCAAATTGGTGATGGATTTGACGTGGAAGGTCGTTAATATATATTAAAAATAACAATGGCCCAAGAAAACTTCCCTGCGGAACGCCAAATTTAATCTCTCTATAGGAAGATACGTATTTAAGTTCACGTTTGGATTTGAGACATAATCTAGAAATATCTGTATACTGTTTACGACCGGTTATGTATGTTTTTATTAGATTTAGGGCATTACCTCGAATGCCATAAGTGTACAGTTTCTGCAATAATATCGCATGATTTAATCGAAGGCTTTCGACATATCTGTGTATATAGCACTTATGGGTGTTTTGGTGTCTATGTTCGCCATTATCACATTTAACTGGTCAAAAATGGCCTTGTTAATATTATTATTTTTCCTAAACAGTTTTGCTCGTCGCAAAGTAAAATGAATTTAGATAAAAATTTATAAATTGATTCATAGATATTCTTTTCTATTATTTTTGAAAACATCGGAATCAAAGCAATTGGTCTATAATTTGATATGTCTTCTTTACTGTTCTTTTTATGAAGTGGTTTTACTATATTATAATGGTTTTTAAGCTGTCGGGAAATATTCCTGATGATATACTAACATTAATAATATGAGCTAGTGGGCCAGCTATGTTAGTAGAAACAAATTTTATGACTTGTGTGGAAATCCCATCATATCCAAAACATTTTTGTTTTTTAATGATTTTATTATTTTATTACGTCCTGTGGTATGACTGGGGACATAAATATCGAGTGTGGGTTATGATCTATTTTGTTAACGTCTTCTAATATGTTTTTTGGTAAGTCTGATATCTGGTCAATGAAGAAATTGTTAAATGAGTCCGCTATTTCTTTAGGATCCGTTATTAACAAATCATGTGTTTTTTATTTGTGAAATGGGTTCTGTAATTGTTTTGCGATTATATATAATTTGCCATGATGTTTTTGATTTATTTTTTGAGTTTTGAATTACATGATTATTTTGAGCCTTCTGGGTAAGTTTAATGATTTTTTTAAATCTTCGAGAATAGGTATAAAATTTATTTTTATTTTCATCGGTCGGTTTAAGTCTCTTTTGCCACCGTAAATAACGTTGTTTTTTTACTACAAATCCTGATACCCCTTGAAAATGCAGTGCACGATAAAATAAGCCTGGTTACAAATTATATTTAAAAAAAACCTAATAATCTCCTTAAAGCACCACCTCCTGAGCAGTCCATTCTTCAATTATTGAGACTATCTCAGGGCTCATGCTTAAAGCGTTATATTCATACTGCTGATTAGGGCTATGTTGCAACTGAGAGCCATTTCTGTAACAATAATCTGAAAATAGAAATGGAAGGTAATGATTGCAGACTGTCAGTGGAATTAAAAGATACAAAGGTTGTGCAAATAAAACCCATAAGGAGCTAAATAGGAATAAAGAACAGTACCTACTTACATTCGGTATTTTAAATCCGAAATCCGAAGTCCTAATCGCGTATAATATCAAATACCCGTTATGAAAAAGCAATGTCGTCAGGGTTAAAGCTTCATAAGCTACTGATATTTAATTAAACCGATATCCTAATCATGTGCAAAGTAGCAGAATCCGTTATGAAAAGGCCAAGTCAGTAAAATCAGGAAAATTAATGAAAACAAAGCACAAATTAAAATAAGATAACACTGGATAACACAAAAGCATGGCGATGGGCGTAGGCACAACTGCACGAGACAAAGTGTGACCTTATATACATATCGCACACCTAGATAAAGAGTAGCACAACTCAAAATAATCCAAAATCGAGTTATTGCGATTATCGGACTCTGCGTCGAAAACTACATTGACTGATTGACTTCAAAGACACATGGGTACCAATCTCCATTAATGAATTACAACATCATACAAAAATATTTTAAATTGATCAAATAGAAAACGAGTAAAACGTTTTTTACTGTGCCTGAAAAAAGGGGTACCTATTTTGAGTTGTGCTACTTTTGATCTAGGTGTGCGATTTACTCTGTGCCTGTGACAGTACTTGACAGCAGACGGATCAGACGGATGAGGACTGTCTTCAGAACGTAGACAGAGAATGCTACTACGCCTCAGATTAAGTATCCTTAGTCTGAGGGACTGTCAGTCAACATTTTGTCATATTTAACCTCTGAATAAGGAAACCAATGGAACTGCCATACCTACGAAAAAATCGTGCATACCTACGCAGCTAAACATGGCGGCTTAGTGTTGTACCATGATGGTGTTTAACACTTATCGATTGCGCTATAACTATCGATTAAACTTAATGAAGCTTATTGATTTTACACAAAAGTTCACATTGAATGTAGTCGCAACGGGTTTTATGACTTTATAACAATCGTAATAGCACATTACCACTTTGTTCGTCAGGGACGGCTAATCCCGTGCCGGACGGCGCGTTCGTGTTCCACGCGCGCCTCAAAGAGATGTCAGCATCGAGGAGGAGCCCGATTAGGGCCAAGGCTGCCGGGTCAGCGGGATTGTCCGAAAGGGTTACCGCTGGCCCGGAACATAAAGGGCGAAGGAAGGAACATGGGTGGGTTTTAGTCAGTAAGAGTCTGACACTCCCTTCCGCTCCACCCGGCGGGGTCATTTGATGATTTCCCATCCACAAAAAAAGGGACTGCGAATTAATAATAAATAAATAATAATAATAAGTTTATTGATCCAAAGATATACACACAGGGTTCTATAGGAGTTACATGCTAAGACTTTTAATCAACTACCAATGGACACAAGGGGAGAAAAATAGTTGTCTATATTAACATAAAAAGTTAAATCCTGTCTCCTAAACTAGGGATGGCCTGTATCTTAGGAGACAGAATTAATTTCACATTATTCATTTCTAAAAAGAACAATTTTGTTTAGGTAATTTCTAAACGATATTTTTTCCGTACATTTCTTCCCAAAATATTTAAACCTTATATCAATATATGTTTTAATTACACTTTTCATTAACAAATATTTATGACTGGCATCATGATCGCTGGAATCCGTCTCGAAACCTTGATTATTTTCACCATAATTTTCGATAAGAAAAGAAAAAATATACAAATAATATTTCTCAAAATTGTTTTTCTTAAAATTACATTTTAGAATTTTTTCTGTCTTTTTACAAAGATCCTCAACGTCTTTAGATGGATATACGAGGCCACCTCGAGTTTTACATGCTATCAATGATTTTGCTTGCTTATCGCCAAATAACAGTGACGCACAAATTACACATTTTACAGTGCGGGATAATTTTCTGGCTACAAAGCCTGCGATGTACGTCACAACACTTTCTGCATATTTTGTGACATTATTATTAAGGCAGTCTAGGTATTCCTCGAATAAACTGCTGTCATCCTCCGGTACCTCTATAAGAGACTTTTTATTTGTCAAATCATTGATACTTTCAACAGGATCAGTTCTGCTTGAACACGTTAAAATATTTACCTGTTCAAGAGGAATGCAATTGCCTACGCCACCATCGCGAATCTCGGCTCTTATCAAGAGACGTTTGAATGCAGCTCTGAACTGAACAGCGTTTGGATTATTATTGAATCCACCACGGGCTCTTATTGCAGAAAAGAATAACTCTAGGTGATCCTGGCTTATTTTATATACAGGAAAATACATCAACATTTTTGTTTCTGAGACTAAGTACTGAAAAACATTTAAAGCACTTTTCATATTTATTATAAGTCCAATGAAACCAGTTTTTCGTTTCGACTCCACAACTAGAAGTCCTGATGGAAACTTTAATTCTTTAATGTAATTGAAGGCCCCTTCAAAAAGAGCCTGAATTAATCCAATATTTTCGGGGCACATAGCTTTTTTCCAACCTGGTGGTCTAATGGAGCAGCTGTTCAAAACGTCGAACACGTCGTTTATAAGACGTAAGAAGTGTATGGTTCCATCACAGTCTTCAAAACCATCAAGTTTTAATTCCGTGCTGCAATATTCTAACGCATCTGCTACAGATCTACTGAGCATTTGCGTTGCCAAACGAACTTTCATTTTTTGCTTAGCAAAATATACATGAGCTTTTGTGATTTTAGTACCCATGTGCAAACCCTCGCTTTCCTGTAATTTTAACAGCCGTTCTAATAAACCAAAATCGATTTTACGCCCAAACATATCGTAAAACAATTTAAGTTCTCCGAAGGTGTTTCGAATCAGTTTAACTGCATGACATGGATCGATGAAACAATAAACACGATCATCATCGATTTCAAAGTACGTGCTACCACTGGCTTGCATTAGGTTACATCCGAGGCTGCTAAACATGCTGAAGTTAGCAGCAGGTCCATCACAAGTAACAGTAATGATTTTCACACCAACTTCTTTACATTTTTGCAAACATATTTGCAGAAGTACAGCTTTTTGATCCCCGCTCAAGCTGGTTATTAAAAAATATGCGACAGGTAATTTCCACTTTCCGTTAATACAATTTATTAAAAAGACCAGACTTTGACTAGCCACTTCGACAGAATCACTTTCGATGTCAACCCCCGTATTAACGCGACCATAATATTTTTGTGATCGAGGATCCCAACAAAGCGATTTTCTTATGGTCATTTCGTCGAGAATCAGTGCGCAAATGACGGGGCCCTTATTGGAATTTACTTTGGCTTTAAGAGTATCAAAAGCCTCTTTGCAAAATCCGGGCTCGGCATTAACGTGTTCGTACCATTTACATAACGTGCGTGGATGGGGTAAACACAAATCATATGAAGTACGCACAAAATCATATGCTTTGGGAGACAAAAAATTCAATGTTAACGCAAATTTCCTTACTTCTTCAGAATATTGCCTTTCTACATGTAAGCCTTTGGCCTTACTAATTTGTCTTAGAATGAAGTCTTTTGGCCCGGCACATTGTTCTAAAAGTATGCAGTTTTCATGAGTAACCAGATTATTTTCTTTCAGCTCTTTAATCACTTCTTTAAATGTTGCTATTTTAATATTTTGCCGACGGACAGTTTCATTCAAACATTTTATTTTTTTCTTCTGGCTATAAATTTTCTCATGCAATCGTCTCAATTCCTTAAGCGCTTCATCCTAAAAAAAAAATCTGGTTTAATTTTTATTGTAAAAGTCATGAGTACATTAAATAACCAATGAGAAAAGGAAAACAGTACAATTTATTCAGTAGATTTCAATTATTAAAATTATTTATTGATAAAAACTGGCATTTTGTTTAAAAATAATATAAGTTTACAAACTTAGCATAAAAATGAATCAATCATTCATTAAGAGGATTGTGAAGCTGTAAATTTTCATACAAAAAGAGATAACGTTTTTCTCCCCGAAAAAATATAGTCTAATTTTCATAATTTTTGGAAATGTTGTAGGTATAATGAAAAACTAGGTCCGTACGTTTTTATTATAAAGAAATATTGCATACAATATAAGTTATTAGCATCTAAATATCTATATTTTTGTCATAAAAACATCCTCCAGCATTTTTATTTTTTTAAATTAAATTAAATTGAATTACTAATAACAAAAAACGTACAGACCTAGATTAAAGTGTATTAAATGTAATGAAACCAAAATTGTCTCATTTGGTAAAGGTTTAGGGGGGTGAAAACGTTATCGCCCGAAACAATATTTATGCAAATAATTGTATGAAATGTAGGTAATTGCCTCCAAAAATCGCGCCGCGTATCGGCACTTCACAATCCTCTTAAGAGGCTTTGTTATACCAACATAAATTAAACAAGCACTATAGTTAGTGCTTGTTTAATTTATGGTGTATGGTGTTTTTAATTTATGGTGGTGGTGCATATTCACTTCTCAGTTCTAGTGAACTGAGAAGTGAATATGCACCACAATTACTCACTAATTCAAGGTTTTGTTGGCTGTCTGCATCTGTGGCTGTAGAAGCCAATCGGTGTAGCGTAGAAGGTTGCTGGAAACAGACATATTGTACATAAATAATAATTATTGAAACAGTGTTTGCCGAGTTGGTATAATAAAATCTGAACAGAACTTTTTAATTACCTATTAACATTAAAAAAATATATGCTGCGCAAACTAGGCACAATCTCTAGCATAAAAGGCTTCGTTGCTACTGACTACGCTAATAGGGCATTCAAGCACAGAAGTAAAAATGTATAACCAAAAGTAACCTCCCGCAAAACTAAATTATTAATAAATAACCGGGTTTACTCACAAATTCAAGATTCTGTTGGCCGGCCGCATCCACATTGTCATCTCTGGCTGTAAGAGCCGATTGTTGTAGGATTGAAGGTTGCTAGAAAGAAAGAGACCAATAATGAATAAAGACTGAAATATCAATAAAATTATATATGTTCCGCCTATATAATTGTTAAACAAAAGAATAGTCAGGTAATGTTATTCTCACCTGTATAAACAGTGATGGTACTGCATCTTCTTTTAATCTTATAACATCCAATGTTCTGTTAAATGAGTTTTGATCAAAATGCAAAGAACATATGTAAATGTTTTTTAAATCTGTTCTTAAATTTTCTTTCCCAATGGCCTCTAACCAAATTCTTTTTTTGTATTTACTTTGTGGCAGTCTGAAAAAAAAGAGTATTTACAAAAAATTGACAATTAAGATAATTTCTCATTGTAATAAAATGTCGATTTGGTATCGGAAGTGAATAATTTGATTTTTTATACGCAACCCCCGTCTGTACACTAATTGATTATTATTGCTTCTTTTGAGGAGTGTGAATGGAATGTAAATAAATCAAGAGGAAGAAGCGATGTTTCCTGCATTTCCAATATCGAATCAATATAATAATGTAGTATACAACAGAAAATATCGATAAATCGTTCGTTTTATCAAGGACATCACTACAATCAAAACAAATACAATGTAAACAAAACAAAAATTCAACATTTTTAAGAAAAATACATACACAAATACACACAAGAGTATAGTTTCAATAATTTTAAGTGTCTGACCACTACCTTCTAGAATTACAAGGCTCAAAACAATAGATAAGTCTAAATAAATAGCTTACCGGTGAAATGTTAGATTTGGCCGATCTCTGCATAATGTTGCACCACAATTTATTATGCTGCACTTATTTGGCATTATACACTATTGTTTTTCACAATATTTCACTACAATCTTTAAAATATCTTCAAAAACAATTCAAGAACTAATTTTTAACAGCGAAATCAATGTTTACACCGTAAGTACACAGCGTCACAATATGGCGGACAGGGCACACGTTTCACGTCACGAAAAATGTTGCCAATATAGCGAAACTGTTTTGTATAGTGTTGGACTGCTTTTATTGCATATGTTAGACAAAGAAGCCATTATGTTTATTTTTTCGTCTTCTATAATTTTACATAACTAAGTATCTATATGACATTGTAACAGTTCCATTGGTTTCCTTATTCAGAGTATTTAACAGATGAATAGAATCATCTGTCAAAGTGTGTGGGAGTTTTTATTTGGGTTGCCATCAACAAATAAAATATATACAGGGTGATTTTTAAAACATGCGACAAAATTGAAGGGGGTGTCCTACCCATCAATATGAACAACTTTTACTATGGGACCAACTAAGAATTCGCAAAAAAAAAAATTACCTTCCCATGTAAAAGCACATACCCGATTGGACCATTTTGTATAAAAAGGTAGAAATTTTTTTGCGAATTCCGAGTTGGTCTCATAGTAAAAGTTGTTCATATTGATGGGTAGAACACCCCCTTAAATTTTGTCGCATGTTTTAAAAATCATCCTGTAGAGGTATTAACATAAAATAGTTATAATTTTTCTCTTAAATTGAGTGGTCTAAAAATACTATTTCAGTGGTGACAAGTTCCATATTTTTGTCGCTTTTATTTAGGTGTAGTTTGACACTGGTCATATTTTTCTCGGAATAAAACACCAACATCCATACAAAAAGCGGACATCTCCTTTTGTATATTTGTTTGGGAGCCCTAATAGATTATATTATGTGAATATATTGCAGTTCCAATCTATATAGAATATATTACTTATATTTGATTTTAACTTAAAGGCCTCAGTAGCCAGGTCATTAAATTACAAAAAAAAATTGTGTCAAGCTGTCAAGTGTATCAAGTGCTGCCGGTACTGGGAAAAAAACCGAAGGGCGCGGGAAAGTTAAGGAAAGGCGCGTTTCTTGAAAAAAATTTCAAATCTTATTTTATTTTATTGCTACCTTTTGCATAATAACTAATACTAATACTACATAACTACTTAATGGTAGTTTGTTGTGATGGGGAAGGTTAAGAAGAGGAAGAAAAGTGGGACGGATCCCCTCGAAGATGATGCCGACAATGGGTCGTTGCGCTCCATGCAGTCGGCCACATCAGATGCTGTAAATGAAAAGGATACGGATAAGTACCTTGAATATAGAGTATCTGATTACACCCGGTCTTATCCAGAGTCTGGTGGAAACTATGAATATATTGTTTTCATCGAAAGTCTGAATCAAGTCCCGATCGGTGACCGCGATATGATGTCGTTAGCCACTAACTTCAAGAGGTATAACAAAGGGGTTAAGCAACTAATTAGAATGAATCTGCACAAAGTTGGCGTTATTTTCGAACGTCCGTCATTTGCCAATGCTGCGCTCATAAATAAAAAGTTTTTGGATAATTTTAAACTCAAAGCCAGCATTCCAGCCTCGGCTACAGAAATTACTGGAATCATACAAAATGTCCCGATTGATCTGTCAAATGAGCAAATCTATTCAGCTATATCCAGCTCCAAAAATATAATATCGGTCAAAAGATTTATGCGTCGGACTATTACAGGAAATAAAGTCTCCTTTGAACCTATTAAGACAGTGAGCATCACCTTTTCGTGCGTCTCCTTGCCCGACAGCGTGGATCTAAACAGCTGGCGGTTTGAGGTACGGCCGTACATCCCGCCGGTAAAGCAGTGTCTGAGGTATGGACATATTGCCAAATTTTGCAAAAACAGCATCAGGTGTTCTATATGCGGAAAAGATCACAGCTATAAAGAATGTACGATTGCCCCAACAGAAGCTACATGCTGCCAATGTAAAGGAAATCATATTGCTATTTCTGCAGAATGTCCTGTCAAAAAAGCTAAGATACAAGAAAATAAAAATAAAATTCAGAAAAGATCATAATGCTGACGTGTTAAATGAGAAGTCATTCCCTCCTTTAACTAACAAAAACCCTGCTGAACAACTTAAATTTCTAATACAAACAGATCAAATACAAAACATTTTAATTCAGACCCTTCTTACTTTAATTTCACAAAATCGGAACAAAGAAAGTTCCATTACAAATGAAAATATTAAAAAAGTTCTCTTAGCAACAATACAGAGTGATAATAACATTAAACAATCTTAATTATGGATCAGTTAAATATTGTACAGTGGAATGCTCAGAGTATTCGTAGTAATCAACATATTTTTTCTCATTTTTTAATTGAGAACAATATTCATGTAGCTTTACTTTGTGAAACTTGGCTTAAGCCTGAGATGCGTTTTAATATAAAATATTATAACACTGTTAGATTAGATTCTGGTAATAGTCATAATGGCGTAGCTATATTAATACATAATTCATTGCAGTTCAAAAAAATTGATACTTCATATGATGACTCTATACAAAATATTGCAATACGTTTAAAATATGGTGCTAAGGAGCTTTCTTTGGTGTCATTTTATAGTCCTGGTAATTGTCATCCATCCTTTTCTAAATCAAAGCTGGATAATTTAATCCAAAGTATTCCTGGTCCTGTTTTGATTGGTGGGGATTTCAATGCCGATCATTCGGCCTGGGGCTGTAGTGCACAGTGCAGTCGTGGTATTGACGTTCTTGAAAGTATCAATGGTAACAATCTTGTGTTACTGAATAACGGAGATATGACTACATTAGGCTCAGATAGGTGGCAGAGAAACGCCCTTGATTTAACCTTAGTATCACCCTCGTTGGCTTTGTCTTGTCACTGGTCAGTGCATGATGTTCCTCTAGGTGGATATCATTTGCCTGTAATTACAAAAATAGTATTTAATAATTTTATTTCTTCATCCAATGATCTTTCAAATCTGCCTGTTCATGTAAATTTTAAACTAGTTAATTGGGAACTTTACACAGCTCAAGTAGATAATCTATTACAAAATTTTGTGGTTATTCATCAAAACCCTTTACAAACTTATAAAGAACTTATTCTTATCTTAAATAAAGCTGTACAGAATTCTGTTCCATGTTCTGATATTTCTCATATGCAAAGTACCTCTAGTGCCTCACTCAATACACCTAGAACTTATAAAAAGAAAAAACGCAGTCCACTTCCATGGTGGAATAACAACTGTACTAGGGTTGTAGAAGATGCTAAGAATGCTTATATACAGTTTAAACATGACCCCTCACAAGCAAACTATGTTGAATTTAAAAGGCGACAAGCTGTTAAAAAGTTGATTTTAAAAAGAGAGAGGTATTTGAGTTGGGTAACTTTGTGAGAGTCTTTTAACAGAACAACTCCTTTAAGTAAAATTTGGGGTATTTCTAGAAAGTTTAATAGAACATATGTACCATCTTGCAATAATGTATATCCATGGATTTTTGATTTTCTTAAAAAATTCACACCTGATACTGTAGAGGCCCCCTTTCATTCACATGACCATTTACCAACAGCAGCATGCTCAAATTATTTAACAGATCCATTTACTATGCAAGAATTGAAAGCTGCAATTTTTTCCAGGCGTGATACAGCTTTTGGCCTAGATTGTATACCATATAAAATGCTTAAGAATGTTTCATTGCAAGCCTTATTTTTGGTTTTAAAAGTTTTTAACTTACTTTGGCTTAATGAAACTATACCTCTAGACTGGAAAATGGACTGTCTTATTCCAATCTTAAAACCTAATAAAGACAAAAACAAACCTGACTCATACAGACCTATAGCTTTGACCTCTTGTGTAGGAAAGATTTATGAGCAATTGATAAAGCAAAGACTAGAATTTTACATAGAAAGTAATAATTTATTACCTTCTAATCAGCTTGGATTTCGTAGAGGAGGTCAACACGTGAAACTATTTCTCATTTGCATCTTGATATTTTTAATGCTCGTAAAATGGAACATGAGTTTGTTGCTGTTTTTGTTGACATCGTTGGTGCTTTCAATAATGTCAATCATCACATTTTGTCACTTGAACTCCGCTCACTAGGCATACCTGAAAAAATAGTTTCGTGGGTTTTTAATTTTTTGCATGGTAGAGAAGTTTATGTCAAAGTGGATAAGCAGTTAATTGGACCCCGTTTTTCATATAAAGGGGTGTGTCAAGGTGGTATTATGAGTCCATTGATTTATGTGCTTTATATGCATAGACTTAATATGATTTTGGGTAGTAAAGTACTGAATTTACAATTTGCTGATGATTTGGTTATTTATACATCCGGTCCAGATATGGATGAGATTAAGAGTAATATTAATGGGGCTTTGAAAAATATGAGTAAATATTTTCACTATTTAAATTTAGAAATTAGTCCAGACAAATCAAAAGTTATTGTTTTTAGTGAAATAGATTTTGATTTAGAAATTTTTTATGATAACTTTGAACTTACCACTGTTAATGAATTTAAGTACTTAGGAGTAATTTTTTCTGCCAATCTTACATGGAATAAATATGTTGATTACATACTTGGTAAAGCAAATAAAGCATACAATTTTATAAAATCTGTCTCAGTACATGCTGATCCTAAAATTCTGTTAATGTTATACAAATCTTTAGTCTGTAGTCATTTTGAATACGGCTTTTTGTGTTTTGGGTCTGATCAGAGACTTATCCGTAAACTTGATATCTTACAGAATCATAACTTGCGTTGCATTACAGGTGCCATGAAAACAACACCTATCAACTCCTTACAAGTAGAGTGTAATATTCCTCCACTGAAAATTAGATTTCAGTACTTAAAATCTAAATTCCTTTTAAAGCTTTTGTCATTTAATAACCACCCTCTTTACAGAAAACTTTTATTTTATCATACAGTTTATAATCCTTCAAATAATATTAACATTCCTTATTTACTTCATGATTTCTCTATTACAATTACACCTATTCAGCAACATGAACTTTACAAATGTAATGACACTTGGACATGTTATTCTGGCAAGTACAATAGTAAATTTATAGATATGAATATTGTTATAAAGCATGATTTGAAAACCAAGGAAGAGGTGTATCAGTTATTACAGGAACATTCTGGCTATCGATGTATATTCACTGATGCTTCTAAGAGCAGTACAAATGTCGCAATGGCTATTTACATACCTTCTACTAAGACTGGTCATGGTGTAAGGTTGCCTGATGTTTTAACTATATTTTCTGCTGAGGCGATGGCTATTTCAGCTGCTTTGGATTTCATAAGTGAAAATAACTCTGGCATCATTTCTTGGCTTATTGTAACGGACAGCATGAGTGTTCTTAAGGCATTGGATAACAACAAACTGGATGCTTCTACAAACTACATTATATATTGCATCAAAGAAAAGTATTTTACACTTCAATCAAGAGACTTTGATATCAAATTTTTGTGGACTCCTTCGCACATCGGAGTCAGTGGCAATGAAAATGCAGACACTTTAGCGAGAGCCATTGTTGACATAGGAAATGCAGAAATTAAAAGTGTTGCCATACCTTGTTCAGACTTATTACCTATGATCAAGGAAGATAATATTCGATGTTGGCTTGAAAATTGGCAGGAGACTTTGCAAATAAAAGGCACTTGGTATGCAAAAATAAATACAGTTATTGGTTTAGCTCCTTGGTTTACGAAGGCACAATTTCACAAAAGCAAACAGTTTTATTCTTTAATTAATCGGCTAAGATTTGGACATGGACGTTTTAATGCTCATCTGGCCCGAATGAAGTTAATAACTTCCCCTAAATGCACTGATTGCAACCTCGATAAAGATCAATCCCTTAATCACATTACTTTTGAATGCCCAGCGCACAATGTGAATCGTTTAATATTGATTGACAAATTGCTTGAGATTTACAAAACACCGGCAAACCTCCCGCGCGACATTCAAGGATTGCTGGAAAATTCTTCTACATTTAATCCTTTATTTAATTTTATTACATCTAGTGGGTGTAAAATTTGATTGGGATATATAATTACATACATACATATAATTACATACATGGCTTACATGGCTATGACATTGAATTGACATAACTCTTGGAAATGACTACACTACATGGAAATGACGATAAAATCTGGATTTGACAAAGAAAAAAAAATTGGATTGACAAACATGAAAAAAAGAAGACATGGCATATGCCTTGATTAAGAATTTACTGATGACTTGGCTTTGGCCTTACTTTTATTTTAAATAGAAGAATAAGAAAATATGACGAGGCTGAATGGTCTATAGATCGATGCCTGCCTTTTAATACAGGCGAAAGAAAAAAAAAAAAAAAAATGCCGGTACTGGTCAATGTCAAAAAAATAGTGTACTTACTAGGTAGGGTCATGTATTGTACCTATGGACGCTTTTACCTTTGGACATTGATTATAATAAAAAAACTGGCAGTACTAAAAATATAATATTGCAACACTGTGGTAGCATTTTTATTTTCTAGCAACACTAGTGAGTGGTGTGACGCTATCGGTGTTGTGTGCAGTGTGAGGCCCTTTTGGAGATTTTTGTGTTGAAAAGTAAGTTTTCGCAGAATCTTTTTGATTTTTTACTTAAATAATGCATGGATATATTTTCCAATATGATATTTTTATATAATCTGTAGCTAGTTTTATTTACAAATCAGAGAGGAAAGAAAACAGTTTCTAACCTAAAAAGCAAAACAATAAGGTTTTTTTTGAAATGTTGTATTGGTTGTACCTTTGGACATGTCTTTGTTTGTACCTGTGGATACGTCCAAAGGTACAAACAATGTTTTTACCTATGGACACTGCTTAATAACACCTTGGTTATATTGTCCATAGTGCCAAGGAGTAAAGCTGGTGTGAAGAGAGTTGCCGTAAGTCCGGAGAGATTAAAACTGGCAATAGATTCAGTAAAAAATGGAGGGAAAATAAGAACTGCTGCGAGAGAATTTGGGTTGAAAAAATCAACTTTACATAAATACCTATGTCAAAACCATTCGCAGCAGTGTTGCACCAGATTTAATTTCTTTTACACCAAACTACGCAGTAAAAAAGGTATTTTCTGACGAGGAAGCAAAGCTTTTATTAGAATATTTAATAAAAGCAGCCAAAATGAATTACGGATTATCTGCAAGACAAACATGTATCTTAGCCTATCAGTTTGCCGTTGGAAGAAAACTGACTAACATTCCTGAGGCCTGGGTAAGAGATGGAATGGCCGGTCGCCAATGGTTATACAGATATCGCAGCAAATATACGGAGCTATCATTGCGCAAACCAGAAGCAACTAGTTTAGCGAGAGCAATATGCTTTAATAAAGTTCATGTTCAGAAGTTTTACGATAACTTAAAAGAACTGTATCAACGCAATGAATTTGCCCCACAAAACATTTTTAACCTGGACGAAACTGGATGTTCCACAGTGCATAAGCCCGAGAAAGTTTTAGCGCCAAAATCCTTAAAATTGCTAGGTAAAATGACATCGGGGGAAAGAGGCGAAAATGTTACTATGATTGGTTGTATAAACGCCGCAGGAAACTCTATACCACCAATGATTATATTCCCAAGAGTTCATTTTAAGGATAACATGATGAAAAATGCACCTCCTGGATCTATTGGCGAAGCAAATCGTTCAGGCTGGTCTACAGAGCCTATTTTCCAGAAATATTTAGACCATTTTATCCATTGCGTGAAACCGTCACTTGAACAACCAGTGGTTCTTATTTTAGACAATCACGAGACCCACATATCATACGAAATTATCATAAAGGCCAAAGAAAACGGGATTCATATGTTGACATTACCTCCACATACGTCTCATAAATTACAACCACTAGATAAAACCGTTTTTGGCCCTTTTAAAACTGCATATAACAAAGCAGCTGACCTGCATATGGTTAACCATCCTGGTGTGCCAATAACAATTTATGATTCAGCGGAATTGATCAGCAAGGCGTATGCAGCATCTTTTACACCAAAAAATATTATAAACGGATTCGTATCAACCGGGATTTATCCATTCGACGACGACCTGTTTTCAGAGGATGATTTTGCACCATCGTCAGTCACCGAGCGTACAGAAGCACCAAATATAATCACAGATGATAAAAATCTTAAACAAACAGATAGTTTAGAAATACAACCAACTAGTTCTGATATTCATCTTATCCATAAAGCTTTGATTCATCCTGAAAATCAGCCATCCACTTCTCAAGCATTTGAATCTAATACAGAAGAAAATATTGCATGCAAAAACTCAATTACTCCAGAAATGATTCGACCATTTCCAAAATTAATAAGAAAAGAAAGTAAAAGAGGTAGAAAAAAAGGAAGTTCCCGTATTTTAACCAATACACCAGAAAAGGAGGCTCTTTTGCAACAAATATTAGAAAAGGAAAACAAGGGGAAAGGGAAAGGGAAAGGAAAAGGAAAAAGCACGCCCAAGCTAAATTTTGATGCTCCTAAAGGTCCGACAATTGATGTTCCTGCTGAAAAGCGGATTTTAGTTTTAAGTCAGACAATTTTTGTTACTTGCCAATCTTGTAATAGAACCGACTTAAAAGAAAATGTTCTTCAGTGCAGTTCATGCAAATTTTACTACCACAAAAAGTGTTGTCCCAAAAAGTTTGTAGAGCATATTCCAGATAAAGAGGATTCTGAACTGTTTATGTGTTCGGACTGTTTTTCATTAGATGACAGTGACAATGACCTTTCTGCAGAAGATTTATTTGATATGGTTCGTGCATCCAAATAAAACTCGCAAAATACACTGATCTCATTTAGGTATAGAATACCTGCCTACCTATTTAACTAAAATGTTCCTACTTGATACTTAAGATTATATTATGAAGAAATTATTTTGTTACTCAATAAGAGCTTTATGGTCGTTAATTCTACGTGTTATGTTAATAATAAGCGTTAACTTATGATGATTACAAGACTGATTTAAATTAAAAATGTTCTGTTTTATTTTGTCCAAAGGTACACACAGGGTTGTCCAGAGGTACAAACATGTAACGTACCTTTGGACAAAACTACACATATAAATAATTATTTTTATTAAATAAAATGTTAACATTAGAGCTAATACAAAAAATACAGTAACTTTAGATTGTATGGCGTACAAAATAAAGTCACTTTCATATAGATACCTTGAATATATACAGAGAGAGTTTGTTCGAAAGTTCAGGTAGTCTGAAATGTCCATAGGTACAATACATGACCCTAATGTTTTCATAGCGTTATGTCATACGGTATTCTGCTCTGGGGCAAAGCCGCTGATATTCAAAATATATTTGTTCTTCAGAAACGAGCTGTTCGAGCAATTTACCAGCTCGGTGCCAGAATTTCTCCGAGAGATTTTTTTAAACATATTGGTATTCTCACGGTGGCATCACAATTCATCTTCGCCAACATCTTATATATTAGACAAAATATACATGTATACACTAAAAACAGTGATATTCACAATGTTAACACCAGAAATAAGGACAAATTACGTGCTCCATTTCACCGGCTTCATAAGGTTCATAACTCATTTGTTGGGCTTGGTATATCCTTTTATAACAAGCTACCCTCTTCTTTGCTAGATTTACCTTACAATGCATTTAAAGCCAAAGTCGCAGTACTACACAAGTTGCTACTGTATAGTCGCAGTACTACACAAGTTGCTACTCTATAGTCGCAGTACTACGCAAGTTGCTACTCTATAGTCGCAGTACTACGGAAGTTGCTACTGTATAGTCGCAGTACTACACAAGTTGCTACTCTATAGTCGCAGTACTACACAAGTTGCTACTCTATAGTCGCAGTACTACGGAAGTTGCTACTGTATAGTCGCAGTACTACACAAGTTGCTACTCTATAGTCGCAGTACTACACAAGTTGCTACTCTATAGTCGCAGTACTACGGAAGTTGCTACTGTATAGTCGCAGTACTACACAAGTTGCTACTGTATAGTCGCAGTACTACACAAGTTGCTACTCTATAGTCGCAGTACTACGGAAGTTGCTACTGTATAGTCGCAGTACAACACAAGTTGCTACTCTATAGTCGCAGTACTACGGAAGTTGCTACTGTATAGTCGCAGTACTACACAAGTTGCTACTCTATAGTCGCAGTACTACGGAAGTTGCTACTGTATAGTCGCAGTACTACGGAAGTTGCTACTGTATAGTCGCAGTACTACACAAATTGCTACTCTATAGTCGCAGTACTACACAAGTTGCTACTCTATAGTCGCAGTACTACACAAGTTGCTACTGTATAGTCGCAGTACTACACAAGTTGCTACTCTATAGTCGCAGTACTACGCAAGTTGCTACTCTATAGTCGCAGTACTACGGAAGTTGCTACTGTATAGTCGCAGTACTACACAAGTTGCTACTCTATAGTCGCAGTACTACGGAAGTTGCTACTGTATAGTCGCAGTACTACGGAAGTTGCTACTGTATAGTCGCAGTACTACACAAGTTGCTACTCTATAGTCGCAGTATTACGGAAGTTGCTACTGTATAGTCGCAGTACTTCGGAAGTTGCTACTGTATAGTCGCAGTACTACACAAGTTGCTACTCTATAGTCGCAGTACTACACAAGTTGCTACTCTATAGTCGCAGTACTACGGAAGTTGCTACTGTATAGTCGCAGTACTACACAAGTTGCTACTCTATAGTCGCAGTACTACACAAGTTGCTACTCTATAGTCGCAGTACTACGGAAGTTGCTACTGTATAGTCGCAGTACTACGGAAGTTGCTACTGTATAGTCGCAGTACTACACAAGTTGCTACTCTATAGTCGCAGTACTACACAAGTTGCTACTCTATAGTCGCAGTACTACACAAGTTGCTACTGTATAGTCGCAGTACTACACAAGTTGCTACTGTATAGTCGCAGTACTACACAAGTTGCTACTCTATAGTCGCAGTACTACGCAAGTTGCTACTGTATAGTCGCAGTACTACGGAAGTTGCTACTGTATAGTCGCAGTACAACACAAGTTGCTACTCTATAGTCGCAGTACTACGGAAGTTGCTACTGTATAGTCGCAGTACTACACAAGTTGCTACTCTATAGTCGCAGTACTACGGAAGTTGCTACTGTATAGTCGCAGTACTACGGAAGTTGCTACTGTATAGTCGCAGTACTACACAAGTTGCTACTCTATAGTCGCAGTACTACACAAGTTGCTACTCTATAGTCGCAGTACTACACAAGTTGCTAGTCTATAGTCGCAGTACTACACAAGTTGCTACTCTATAGTCGCAGTACTACGCAAGTTGCTACTCTATAGTCGCAGTACTACGGAAGTTGCTACTGTATAGTCGCAGTACTACACAAGTTGCTACTCTATAGTCGCAGTACTACACAAGTTGCTACTCTATAGTCGCAGTACTACACAAGTTGCTACTCTATAGTCGCAGTACTACACAAGTTGCTACTCTATAGTCGCAGTACTACACAAGTTGCTAGTCTATAGTCGCAGTACTACACAAGTTGCTACTGTATAGTCGCAGTACTACACAAGTTGCTACTGTATAGTCGCAGTACTACACAAGTTGCTACTCTATAGTCGCAGTACTACGGAAGTTGCTACTGTATAGTCGCAGTACAACACAAGTTGCTACTCTATAGTCGCAGTACTACACAAGTTGCTACTCTATAGTCGCAGTACTACGGAAGTTGCTACTGTATAGTCGCAGTACTACACAAGTTGCTACTCTATAGTCGCAGTACTACACAAGTTGCTACTCTATAGTCGCAGTACTACACAAGTTGCTACTCTATAGTCGCAGTACTACACAAGTTGCTACTGTATAGTCGCAGTACTACACAAGTTGCTACTGTATAGTCGCAGTACTACACAAGTTGCTACTCTATAGTCGCAGTACTACGGAAGTTGCTACTGTATAGTCGCAGTACAACACAAGTTGCTACTCTATAGTCGCAGTACTACGGAAGTTGCTACTGTGGCATAGATTAATAACTAGAATTAATTAATAAATAATAATTGTTTGTTAGAAAATATCAAAATGTAAAAATACCTAAATAATTTTTTTTAAGCGGACGGACAAGCAAACCAGGTTTCTTATTAGAGAACGAGACGGCCGGCCGCCTGATCGCTCCATTGTTTAGCGCGCGAGGTGGGAGCTCGCATTCCAAAGCCGCGCCCGCGCATCAGTGCACAGCGGCGGCCCGCCAGTCAGCTTATCGCCTTTCGAGTGACCACTGTGTCGCTTGGTCCGCTGTCGTGCTTTCGCTACAATAGCTAACGAACTTTCAACCCTTTCACTGTGCTTGCTATCTGTCTACTCCTTCTATCTGTTATCTTGCTACTCTTCAATCTTACTGTGCTGTGGACTATAAATCTGTGTATACTGTGTACTGTACTACGTCCTACAATAAACTTTAAAATTCGCTGTGTCAGTGTACAAACTTTTATTTATCTCCACACACACATCCAGTAACACGCTAAATTGGTGACCCCGAAGAAGAACGCTACAATGGCAGACAAAGGTGAGCGCAACGTGATCACGGCAGGCCAAGACGGCGATGAGAAACAGCTAGAAACATTCCGCGTGGGCGTGAGGGTACCACCGTTTTACCCGGAGAAACCTTCACTTTGGTTTTCGCAAATGGAAGCACAGTTTGCGCTTTCAAACATTAAGGCAGACGAAACGAAATTTTATTACATCACAGGTCACTTGGACCCGCAGTACGCTTCCGAGGTTCAGGAAATAATTGAAAACCCTCCAGCTACCAACAAATATAACAAGCTCAAGGCAGAACTAATTAAAAGAATATCAGCCTCGCGCGAGAAGAAGGTTAAGCAATTGCTAATGCACGAGGAACTCGGTGATCGTAAACCATCGCAATTCTACCGCCACTTGCTAAACCTTGCTGGACCGGGCGTTCCTGAGGAATTTCTACGCACCATTTGGACGAGCCGTCTACCAAGCGGGACGCAGGCCATCATCGCCTCGCAGTCCAAGGCCGAGATGGAGGAGTTGGTGGAGCTAGCAGACCGAATAAACGACGTCGTCGGGCCCCAGGTAGCATCTACATCCGCCATTGCCAAGGCAACATCCTCGAGCAGTGCAAATCCCGAGATAGCCGCACTGGCCATGCAGGTCGAGAAGCTGACCGCAAAAATCGATCGCATGTCACGATCGCGGCAACGATCGAGCAGCCGTTCAGCTCACCGTTCGAGTTCGTCGAGATCACAGTCGAGCTACGGCAAGTACCCACAATGCTGGTACCATCAGAGGTTTGGAGAACGTGCGAAGAAATGTGTAAAACCGTGCGACTATAAACCGGCGGAAAACTCGAAGGGCAATCAGTAATGGCGGCCGACGATTGTCCGAGCACCGGTCGCTTGTTTGTTACCGATCGACGATCGAAGACACAATTCTTGGTGGACACCGGCAGCGACCTTTGTGTTTACCCACGATCATTATTACCAGGGCGACGTGAAACTACGGATTATCAACTATGCGCGGCTAACGGTACACCCATCAAAACGTATGGTTATATTAGTTTAAGTTTAAACTTGGGGTTGCGCCGTGACTTTACTTGGCAATTTATTGTAGCCGACGTTACGAAAGCGATAATAGGAGTGGATTTTTTGTCATTTTACAATTTAATTGTTGATTGCAGGAACCAGCGTCTATTAGACAACTATACAATGCTTGCGACCCCGGCTTCACCTACCCGTTCGTCAGACATTATTTCCTCGGTTAAGGTAATTATTGGTGACACCACATACCATAACATACTACGGAAATTTCCAGACATTACCCGGCCACACGGCATACACCGCACATCAACACACAATACAGTCCATCACATACAGACTACACCTGGACCACCAGTTTCATGTACACCACGACGCCTTGCCCCCGACAAATTGAAAATAGCCAAAGACGAGTTTGAAGCGATGCTGAAAGACGGCACCGCCAGACCCTCATGTTCACCATGGTCATCACCATTACACCTGGCTCCTAAAAAGAACAACGGATGGCGACCCTGTGGTGATTACCGCGCGCTGAATTCCAGGACAGTACCTGACAATTATCCAATCCGTCATATTCATGACTTCGCACATAGTCTGTCGGGATGTTCGGTTTTCAGTACAATCGATCTTATTAAAGCGTATAACCAAATTCCTGTAAGTCCAGAGGATATTCCCAAGACCGCTATTACCACGCCATTCGGCCTTTATGAATTTCCCTTCATGACATTCGGTCTTCGCAATGCTGGGCAGACTTTTCAGCGGTTCGTCGATGAGATGCTGCGCGGACTGCACTTTTGTTACGCATATCTTGACGATTTCTTGGTCTTCTCCAAAGACCAGCAGACCCACGAAGACCACCTACACCAACTTTTCACCCGCCTACAGGAATATGGTATGGTAATCAATACCGCTAAGTGCGTATTCGGAGTAAATGAAGTGAATTTCTTAGGTTATAAGATCTCAGCCAAGGGCACCAGCCCGCTGCCCGAGAAGGTGGAAGCCATCACGAAATACCCGGCGCCCAAAACTGTTCGGGAACTTCGCAGATTTTTAGGCATGCTAAATTTCTACAGACGATTTATACCCGACGCAGCTCAACACCAGGCCCCCTTAAATGCTCTGTTGATAGGGTCTGTAAAAGGCTCCCATCCAGTACATTTCAACACTCAAGAAACGGAAGCCTTCAATACTTGCAAGCAAGGCCTCTGCAAAGCTGCGATGCTCGCGCATCCCGACTGCGAAGCCAAACTAGCAATAGTGACGGACGCCTCAGACATTGCAATAGGAGCAGTTTTACAGCAGTACAAGGATGAGAAACCATGGCAACCGCTAGCATTCTACTCCCGCAAACTAAGTCCGGCGCAAAAAAAATACTCGCCTTACGACAGGGAATTACTAGCGATCTACGAAGCGATAAAGTACTTCAGGCATATGGTCGAAGCAAGACACTTTGTCATCTACACAGATCACAAGCCCATATGTTACGCGTTCCACTCGCGAAAGGAAAATTGCTCACCAAGACAGTTCCGGCACCTGGATTACATCTCACAGTTTACGACAGATATAAGGCATATATCAGGCAAGAACAACGTCGTCGCTGACAGTCTCTCAAGGATCGAGGAGATAACTCAGCCCGTAGACCTATACAAACTAGCTGAATCTCAGAAGCACGACACTGAACTGAAACAGCTACTCGACAGCAACACGTCCTTATGTCTCACTAAAGTAAAGCTCCCAGGATCAGAGACCGAACTGTACTGCGATGAGAGAAGCAAGATCCCTCGACCATATGTCACAAAAGAACACCGTCGCAGAGTTTTCGAAAGCGTACACTCATGGAGTCACCCTGGCGCAAACGCAACAACCAAAATGGTTACTGAACGGTACGTTTGGCCAGCAGTAAAAAAAGACTGCAGAGAATGGAGCCGTTCCTGCTTAGCATGCCAGCGATCTAAGGTAACCCGTCACGTCTCATCACCAATGGGAACCTTCAAGCTACCGCGGGCTAGGTTCAACTACATCCACATCGACCTCATAGGCCCACTGCCGCTAACTCAAGGATATCGTTATTGCCTCACAGCCATCGATCGGTTCACGCGTTGGCCTGAGGTGATACCTATACCCGACATAACAGCAGAGACAGTGGCAAAGGCCCTAGTAAGTGGCTGGATTTCTCGATTTGGCTGCCCCGTTGATATTGTAACGGACCGCGGGCGACAGTTTGAGTCAGCACTGTTCAGGCACCTATCGGAGATGGCTGGGTTTCACCACAAGCGTACCACGGCTTATCACCCTGCCTGTAACGGCCTTATAGAGAGATTCCACAGGCAATTGAAATCCGCTATTACCTGCCACTCCGCAGAAAACTGGGTCGAGTCTTTGCCACTAGTTCTACTAGGTATTAGGAACGCGTACAAAGAAGACCTAGGTTCTACGTCAGCTGAACTTTTGTATGGCGAAACACTCAGGCTGCCTGGGGAACTATTTCAGCCTCAGGCCGATGACACAATTGATATGTCAGACTATGTGGCACGGCTAAGGGCATTTGCAAGAAAATTGCAGCCATCACCAGCATCCCGACATGGTAGCAGATCAACATTCGTCTTCAAAGATTTATGTACATCGAGTCACGTTTTTCTCAGAGATGAGACATCAGGCTCCCTAAAATCACCATACACGGGGCCGCACAAAGTCCTGCAACATGGGGAGAAGATCTTCAAGCTCCTCGTCAATGGCAAAACGGTCACAGTTACTATTGACAGGCTCAAACCTGCCTACATATTACACGATCACAACACTCTTACAAACAACAACACAAAAATACACACAAACACGCCATCACCACCACCACTACATAAAACAGCACCCACCACCAAATTACCTGGAAGCCCAGGACCTAATGTCAGAACGACAAAATCAGGTCGTCAAGTCCATTTTCCCGACTATTATCGCCCGTAGCGACGGTCTCTGGAGGGGGGTGATGTGGCATAGATTAATAACTAGAATTAATTAATAAATAATAATTGTTTGTTAGAAAATATCAAAATGTAAAAATACCTAAATAATTTTCTTTAAGCGGACGGACAAGCAAACCAGGTTTCTTATTAGAGAACGAGACGGCCGGCCGCCTGATCGCTCCATTGTTTAGCGCGCGAGGTGGGAGCTCGCATTCCAAAGCCGCGCCCGCGCATCAGTGCACAGCGGCGGCCCGCCAGTCAGCTTATCGCCTTTCGAGTGACCACTGTGTCGCTTGGTCCGCTGTCGTGCTTTCGCTACAATAGCTAACGAACTTTCAACCCTTTCACTGTGCTTGCTATCTGTCTACTCCTTCTATCTGTTATCTTGCTACTCTTCAATCTTACTGTGCTGTGGACTATAAATCTGTGTATACTGTGTACTGTACTACGTCCTACAATAAACTTTAAAATTCGCTGTGTCAGTGTACAAACTTTTATTTATCTCCACACACACATCCAGTAACACGCTAAACTACTGTATAGTCGCAGTACAACACAAGTTGCTACTCTATAGTCGCAGTACTACACAAGTTGCTAGTCTATAGTCGCAGTACTACACAAGTTGCTACTCTATAGTCGCAGTACTACGGAAGTTGCTACTGTATAGTCGCAGTACAACACAAGTTGCTACTCTATAGTCGCAGTACTACGGAAGTTGCTACTCTATAGTCGCAGTACTACACAAGTTGCTACTGTATAGTCGCAGTACTACACAAGTTGCTACTCTATAGTCGCAGTACTACACAAGTTGCTACTGTATAGTCGCAGTACTACACAAGTTGCTACTGTATAGTCGCAGTACTACACAAGTTGCTACTCTATAGTCGCAGTACTACACAAGTTGCTACTGTATAGTCGCAGTACTACACAAGTTGCTACTGTATAGTCGCAGTACTACACAAGTTGCTACTCTATAGTCGCAGTACTACGGAAGTTGCTACTGTATAGTCGCAGTACAACACAAGTTGCTACTCTATAGTCGCAGTACTACGGAAGTTGCTACTGTGGCATAGATTAATAACTAGAATTAATTAATATGAAGCGGTAATGGGTTGCAGTATAATAAGCAAACACAACAGCTTACAGAAACAAAGAAGTATATTGTCCAAAAAGTTTATAGGATTCACAAAATAAAGATAGTACGAAAGAAGGCGTAATAGAGAGCACAGAAAGGAAATGATAGGCACAGTTAATAGCAATTAGCACTAGGTACAAGTCTTAAAAGCACTAGATGAAGGCGTATAGGTACTAGGTATTGTCTAATAGCTAACCGGCGGCGAGTGCGAGCGGCGTGCGCTAGCGATCAGTCAGGAGTCTCGACTGCGGCGTGCGCCGCGAGAGTGAAAGAGGTAGGTAGACAAGCGCGGGCGCTCGCTCAGGCGACCGGTCCGCATTCCACAAAACCACATACAAATTATCTAATAACAAAAGTATCTGTTTGTGCGGTTGTCTTAATTTATAATTTGTACTACTTAGGTATTTAGTTAAATATGTTAGATTTAAGTGCGTATAGAATAATTACTTATACAATGTGTAAATTTAGTGTAAATACTATTTTTTGTTTGTTTATATAATACCTACTTAATTTACTAAAACCTTTTAACATAAATAAAATAATAATTATAATATGGAGGCTACGCTACACCACCCCCCTCCAGAGACCGTCCTACGGGCGATAATAGTCTGGGAATCTTACTCTGCGGCCCGAACGAGTTTTTCTGACCGTGCTTTCTCCGGCGTCAGGTAAGTCATCATGACTTGTATTCTGAGTGGGAGTGTGAGTATAATTTTGAGGTGAGTAAGTGATTGGAGTGTGTGTGTGAGTAGTAGTATGAGGTAGTGGAGGTGGACTTGGGTGTGTTGTGGTGTCTGGATCACGCAGTATGTAGGCAGGTTTTATTCTGTCGATCGATACGGTGACCGTCTTACCTTTCACCATTAGCTTGAATGCTTTATCTCCTCGTTGTATGACCTCATAAGGACCAGTGTAGGCAGGCTTCAACGATCCGGCCACAGTGTCATCACGAAGGAAGACGTGTGTTGATGTGGCCAAATCCTTAAAAACGAAAGGTGAGCGACGTCCACTATGATGTGACGCTGGAGTAGGTTGCAAATTATTTGCGAAGCTCCGTAGGCGCGCGATGTAACTAGTGACGTCAGGGTCTCCTTGGTCCTCTGGACTGAGAAGGTCACCAGGTAAACGTAGTGATTCGCCATACACCAGTTCGGCTGGCGTTGACTTAAGGTCCTCTTTGAAGGTACTACGTACACCTAATAGTACAAGGGGAAGGGACTCGACCCAACTGCTATCAGCGTGACAGCTTATGGCGGCTTTGAGCTGGCGATGAAACCTCTCCACGAGTCCATTTGAGGCTGGATGATAGGCCGTTGTCCTTTTATGTTGAAAACCAGCTATTTGCGATAAGTGCCAAAACAAGGCCGATTCAAATTGCCTCCCACGGTCTGTAACGACGTTTGTGGGACAGCCAAAACGGGATATCCAACCGCTAAGGAGGGCTTTTGCTACCGTCTCGGCTGTAATATCCTGTAAGGGTATTGCCTCAGGCCATCGAGTAAAACGATCGATTGCTGTGAGGCAATACCGGTATCCCTGCGATAGGGGTAGGGGTCCGACGAGGTCGATATGTATGTCCCTGAACCTAGCGCGTGGAAGCTTGTACGTGCCCAACGGTGCTGATACGTGTCTATGAACCTTTGCCCGTTGGCATGCTAGGCACGTACGCGCCCATTCCCTACAATCCTTCCTGATCCCAGGCCATACATAGCGGTCGGTGATCAGTCGGATACTGGCGTTGGCACCGGGATGGCTGAGAGAATGTAAGCTCTCAAAAACCCGTCGACGTAACTCCTTCGTCACATATGGTCGAGGCGTGGTACCACTTACATCGCAAAATAGGTCTGAAAATGTGCCAGGCAGTTTGACCTTCTCCAAGTGTAGGGAGGTATTGCCATTCAGCAGTTGTTTTAGTTCAGGGTCGGTGTCTTGTGCGGTAGCTAGCTTCTGCAGATCGAGAGGTAAAACAATCTCATCGATACGAGATAAAGTATCAGCTACCACATTATCCTTCCCTGAAATATGCCGAATGTCAGTACAAAACTGTGAAATATAGTCCAGGTAGCGAAATTGCCTGGGAGAGCAGTTCTCTTTCCTAGAATTAAATGCGAATGTAAGTGGCTTGTGATCGGTATATATGACAAAGTCACGTGCCTCGATCATATGACGGAAGTGTTTGACCGCCTCATAGATCGCCAAGAGCTCGCGATCATATGGGGAATATTTGGTCTGCGAGGGACTCAGCTTGCGAGAGAAAAACGCTAGAGGTTGCCACGTATTGTCTTTCAACTGCTGGAGCACGCCACCCATAGCTACATCCGAAGCGTCGGTAACCAAAGCAAGTTTTGCTTCACAGTCTGGGTGAGCGAGCATGGCAGCTTGAGACAGACCTCGTTTGCACGCCTCGAAGGCTTCCTGTTCTCGTGGCGTGAAATTTATGGGATGGGAACCCTTCACAGAACCTGTTAGCAGAGCGTTCAACGGTGTTTGGTGTGCGGCAGCGTCGGGAATGAATCTGCGGTAAAAATTAATCATTCCGAGGAACCTGCGCAACTCTCTTACCGTTTTCGGGACGGGGAAGTTGTTGATAGCCACTACTTTGTCTGGCAAGGGCTTGGTGCCATTCACCGAGATGCTATAACCCAAGAATGTTACCTCCGAAGCTCCAAACACGCACTTTGCCGTATTAATGACCATGCCGTACTCCGCCAACTTGCTGAATATTTGGTTCAGGTGGTCTATGTGGGTCGCCTGGTCTTTCGAGTAGACCAAAATGTCATCAACGTATGGATAGGCAAAATCCAGGCCGCGCAGCATTTCATCAACAAAACGTTGAAATGTCTGTCCGGCATTACGAAGTCCAAACGTCATGAATGGGAATTCGTATAAGCCGAACGGCGTTGTGATGGCGGTCTTCTCGATGTCACTGGAATTGACACGTATTTGGTTATACGCCTTCACGAGGTCTATTGTCGAGAAGACGGAGCAGCCTGCAAGGTTGTGGGAAAAGTCCTGGATATGACGTATGGGGTACCTGTCTGGGATCGTCCTGGCGTTAAGCATCCGGTAATCTCCACACGGGCGCCAGCTGTTGTCCCGCTTAAGCGCGAGGTGAAGCGGAGAGGCCCATGGTGACTCTGATGGCCGACACGTACCTATCTGTAACATGGCCTCAAATTCTGCTTTAGCAACCTTTAACCTATCCGGCGCTAATCTGCGTGGTGTGCAAGATACTGGTGGTCCAGGTGTAGTACGTATGTGGTGCGTTATGTTATGTTTAGTTGTACGGTGTATACCTGAGGGTCGAGTGATGTCAGGGTACTTTGCTAGTATAGCATGGTACACAGAATCATTTTTGTCACCCGACGTTACCTTCACCGAAGAAACATCGTCAGAAAAACTCGCGACCGAAGCCGCGGTGCTGAGCATAGTATTACCATCCATTAAACGTTTATTACGTACATCTACAATTAAATTATGGTATGCTAAAAAATCTACACCTATTATGGCCCGCGTTACGTCTGCTACAATAAATCGCCAAGCGAAGTCGCGGCGCAAGTTTATATTAATAACTAAATGAGCATATCCATAGGTATTTATAACAGACCCATTAGCTGCAAACAGTTGATAGTTCGTTTGGCTTTGTTTACCTTTCGCTAATGTTCGAGGAAACACACATATATCACTGCCTGTATCAATTAAAAATTGCACTTTTGTCCGCTGGTCAGTTATAAACAAGCGACCGGGTTTTGGGCAGGCGTCGGCCGCCATCACGGACTGCCCTATTCTTTTCCCTTAAGCTTATAATCACATGGTTTTGTACACCTACTTGCCCTCTCACCGAACTTAGCGTGGTACCAACACAAAGGGTATTTCCGGTAGTTGGACTGGGAACGGCTCGACCGGGAATTGCTGCGATCACCACTTTCAGATCTGGATCTCCGTGACTTCGACCGTGACATCCTGTCTAACTTGGTCGTCAGCTTCTGCACCTGGCGTGTGAGTTCCGCTACTTGACAGCTTAAGTCTGGAGAAGCGCCTGGTGCTGTGGCTGCCGCTACGTGTGGGCTGGGGGCTGCGATGTCGTGGATGCGGTCAGCCAGCTCTGCGACCTCGTTCAGAGTAGCCCTCGACTGCGAGGCTACAATGGTCTGGATGTTATTTGGCAGGCGGCTGGACCACATGGTGCGCAGAAAGTCCTCCGGGACATCGGGGCCTGCAAGATGCTGGATATGACGCAAGAATTGGGAGGCCTTCCGATCGCCTAGTTCCTCACGCGTAACCAGTTGCAGGATCTTCTTCTCCTTGGACGCTGAAAGTCGCTTTATGAGTTCCGACTTCAGCCGCTCGTACTTATTAGGTGCTGTGGGACCAGCTATAATGTCCTCCACCTCCGATGCGTAGATGGGATCCAACTGCCCCATAGCATGATGGAACTTGGTGGCATCTGAGGTTATGTTCGCCAGAAAGAATTGGCTTTCAAGCTGGTAAAACCACAACGCCGGTTTCTCCGGGTAAAATGGGGGTACTCGTATACCAACTCGCTGGATATCATGCGCTGTGCTAGGTGGCACGTTGCCGCCGCCATTCTGTGTGTCTTTCGGCTCGCTCATGATTCGTGTTCGTCGGGGTCACCACTGAAGCGGTAATGGGTTGCAGTATAATAAGCAAACACAACAGCTTACAGAAACAAAGAAGTATATTGTCCAAAAAGTTTATAGGATTCACAAAATAAAGATAGTACGAAAGAAGGCGTAATAGAGAGCACAGAAAGGAAATGATAGGCACAGTTAATAGCAATTAGCACTAGGTACAAGTCTTAAAAGCACTAGATGAAGGCGTATAGGTACTAGGTATTGTCTAATAGCTAACCGGCGGCGAGTGCGAGCGGCGTGCGCTAGCGATCAGTCAGGAGTCTCGACTGCGGCGTGCGCCGCGAGAGTGAAAGAGGTAGGTAGACAAGCGCGGGCGCTCGCTCAGGCGACCGGTCCGCATTCCACAAAACCACATACAAATTATCTAATAACAAAAGTATCTGTTTGTGCGGTTGTCTTAATTTATAATTTGTACTACTTAGGTATTTAGTTAAATATGTTAGATTTAAGTGCGTATAGAATAATTACTTATACAATGTGTAAATTTAGTGTAAATACTATTTTTTGTTTGTTTATATAATACCTACTTAATTTACTAAAACCTTTTAACATAAATAAAATTATAATTATAATATGGAGGCTACGCTACAAATAAATAATAATTGTTTGTTAGAAAATATCAAAATGTAAAAATACCTAAATAATTTTTTTTAAGCGGACGGACAAGCAAACCAGGTTTCTTATTAGAGAACGAGACGGCCGGCCGCCTGATCGCTCCATTGTTTAGCGCGCGAGGTGGGAGCTCGCATTCCAAAGCCGCGCCCGCGCATCAGTGCACAGCGGCGGCCCGCCAGTCAGCTTATCGCCTTTCGAGTGACCACTGTGTCGCTTGGTCCGCTGTCGTGCTTTCGCTACAATAGCTAACGAACTTTCAACCCTTTCACTGTGCTTGCTATCTGTCTACTCCTTCTATCTGTTATCTTGCTACTCTTCAATCTTACTGTGCTGTGGACTATAAATCTGTGTATACTGTGTACTGTACTACGTCCTACAATAAACTTTAAAATTCGCTGTGTCAGTGTACAAACTTTTATTTATCTCCACACACACATCCAGTAACACGCTAAACTACTGTATAGTCGCAGTACAACACAAGTTGCTACTCTATAGTCGCAGTACTACACAAGTTGCTAGTCTATAGTCGCAGTACTACACAAGTTGCTACTCTATAGTCGCAGTACTACGGAAGTTGCTACTGTATAGTCGCAGTACAACACAAGTTGCTACTCTATAGTCGCAGTACTACGGAAGTTGCTACTGTATAGTCGCAGTACAACACAAGTTGCTACTCTATAGTCGCAGTACTACGGAAGTTGCAACTGTATAGTCGCAGTACAACACAAATTGCTACTCTATAGTCGCAGTACTACGGAAGTTGCTACTGTATAGTCGCAGTACAACACAAGTTGCTACTCTATAGTCGCAGTACTACGGAAGTTGCAACTGTATAGTCGCAGTACAACACAAATTGCTACTCTATAGTCGCAGTACTACGGAAATTGCTACTGTATAGTCGCAGTACAACACAAGTTGCTACTCTATAGTCGCAGTACTACACAAGTTGCTACTCTATAGTTGCAGTTCTACACAAGTTTCTAGTCTATAGTCGCAGTACTACACAAGTTGCTACTCTATAGTCGCAGTACTACACAAGTTGCTACTGTATAGTCGCAGTACTACACAAGTTGCTACTGTATAGTCGCAGTACTACACAAGTTGCTACTCTATAGTCGCAGTACTACGGAAGTTGCAACTGTATAGTCGCAGTACAACACAAGTTGCTACTCTATAGTCGCAGTACTACATAAGTTGCTACTCTATAGTCGCAGTACTACACAAGTTGCTACTCTATAGTCGCAGTACTACACAAGTTGCTAGTCTATAGTCGCAGTACTACACAAGTTGCTACTGTATAGTCGCAGTACTACACAAGTTGCTACTGTATAGTCGCAGTACTACACAAGTTGCTACTGTGTAGTCGCAGTACTACACAAGTTGCTACTGTATAGTCGCAGTACTACACAAGTTGCTACTGTATAGTCGCAGTACTACACAAGTTGCTACTCTATAGTCGCAGTACTACGGAAGTTGCTACTGTATAGTCGCAGTACAACACAAGTTGCTACTCTATAGTCGCAGTACTACTGAAGTTGCTACTGTATAGTCGCAGTACAACACAAGTTGCTACTCTATAGTCGCAGTACTACGGAAGTTGGTACTGTATAGTCGCAGTACTACACAAGTTGCTACTGTATAGTCGCAGTACTACACAAGTTGCTACTCTATAGTCGCAGTACTACGGAAGTTGCTACTGTATAGTCGCAGTACAACACAAGTTGCTACTCTATAGTCGCAGTACTACATAAGTTGCTACTCTATAGTCGCAGTACTACACAAGTTGCTACTCTATAGTCGCAGTACTACACAAGTTGCTAGTCTATAGTCGCAGTACTACACAAGTTGCTACTGTATAGTCGCAGTACTACACAAGTTGCTACTGTATAGTCGCAGTACTACACAAGTTGCTACTGTATAGTCGCAGTACTACACAAGTTGCTACTGTATAGTCGCAGTACTACACAAGTTGCTACTGTATAGTCGCAGTACTACACAAGTTGCTACTGTATAGTCGCAGTACTACACAAGTTGCTACTGTATAGTCGCAGTACTACACAAGTTGCTACTCTATAGTCGCAGTACTACAAAAGTTGCTACTCTATAGTCGCAGTACTACACAAGTTGCTACTGTATAGTCGCAGTACTACACAAGTTGCTACTCTATAGTCGCAGTACTACGCAAGTTGCTACTCTATAGTCGCAGTACTACGGAAGTTGCTACTGTATAGTCGCAGTACTTCACAAGTTGCTACTCTATAGTCGCAGTACTACGGAAGTTGCTACTGTATAGTCGCAGTACTACGGAAGTTGCTACTGTATAGTCGCAGTACTACACAAGTTGCTACTCTATAGTCGCAGTATTACGGAAGTTGCTACTGTATAGTCGCAGTACTACGGAAGTTGCTACTGTATAGTCGCAGTACTACACAAGTTGCTACTCTATAGTCGCAGTACTACACAAGTTGCTACTCTATAGTCGCAGTACTACGGAAGTTGCTACTGTATAGTCGCAGTACTACACAAGTTGCTACTCTATAGTCGCAGTACTACACAAGTTGCTACTCTATAGTCGCAGTACTACGGAAGTTGCTACTGTATAGTCGCAGTACTACGGAAGTTGCTACTGTATAGTCGCAGTACTACACAAGTTGCTACTCTATAGTCGCAGTACTACACAAATTGCTACTCTATAGTCGCAGTACTACGGAAGTTGCTACTGTATAGTCGCAGTACTACACAAGTTGCTACTCTATAGTCGCAGTACTACGGAAGTTGCTACTGTATAGTCGCAGTACTACGGAAGTTGCTACTGTATAGTCGCAGTACAACACAAGTTGCTACTCTATAGTCGCAGTACTACGGAAGTTGCTACTGTATAGTCGCAGTACTACACAAGTTGCTACTCTATAGTCGCAGTACTACGGAAGTTGCTACTGTATAGTCGCAGTACTACGGAAGTTGCTACTGTATAGTCGCAGTACTACACAAGTTGCTACTCTATAGTCGCAGTACTACGGAAGTTGCTACTGTATAGTCGCAGTACTACACAAGTTGCTACTCTATAGTCGCAGTACTACGGAAGTTGCTACTGTATAGTCGCAGTACTACACAAGTTGCTACTCTATAGTCGCAGTACTACGGAAGTTGCTACTGTATAGTCGCAGTACTACACAAGTTGCTACTCTATAGTCACAGTACTACGGAAGTTGCTACTGTATAGTCGCAGTACAACACAAGTTGCTGCTGTATAGTCGCAGTACTACGGAAGTTGCTACTCTATAGTCGCAGTACTACACAAGTTGCTACTCTATAGTCGCAGTACTACACAAGTTGCTAGTCTATAGTCGCAGTACTACACAAGTTGCTACTCAATAGTCGCAGTACTACACAAGTTGCTACTCTATAGTCGCAGTACTACACAAGTTGCTACTCTATAGTCGCAGTACTACACAAGTTGCTACTGTATAGTCGCAGTACTACACAAGTTGCTACTGTATAGTCACAGTACTACGGAAGTTGCTACTGTATAGTCGCAGTACAACACAAGTTGCTGCTGTATAGTCGCAGTACTACGGAAGTTGCTACTCTATAGTCGCAGTACTACACAAGTTGCTACTCTATAGTCGCAGTACTACACAAGTTGCTAGTCTATAGTCGCAGTACTACACAAGTTGCTACTCTATAGTCGCAGAACTACACAAGTTGCTACTCTATAGTCGCAGTACTACACAAGTTGCTACTCTATAGTCGCAGTACTACACAAGTTGCTACTGTATAGTCGCAGTACTACACAAGTTGCTACTGTATAGTCGCAGTACTACACAAGTTGCTACTCTATAGTCGCAGTACTACGGAAGTTGCTACTGTATAGTCGCAGTACAACACAAGTTGCTACTCTATAGTCGCAGTACTACGGAAGTTGCTACTGTATAGTCGCAGTACAACACAAGTTGCTACTCTATAGTCGCAGTACTACACAAGTTGCTAGTCTATAGTCGCAGTACTACACAAGTTGCTACTCTATAGTCGCAGTACTACGGAAGTTGCTACTGTATAGTCGCAGTACAACACAAGTTGCTACTCTATAGTCGCAGTACTACGGAAGTTGCTACTGTATAGTCGCAGTACAACACAAGTTGCTACTCTATAGTCGCAGTACTACGGAAGTTGCAACTGTATAGTCGCAGTACAACACAAATTGCTACTCTATAGTCGCAGTACTACGGAAGTTGCTACTGTATAGTCGCAGTACAACACAAGTTGCTACTCTATAGTCGCAGTACTACACAAGTTGCTACTCTATAGTTGCAGTACTACACAAGTTGCTAGTCTATAGTCGCAGTACTACACAAGTTGCTACTCTATAGTCGCAGTACTACACAAGTTGCTACTCTATAGTCGCAGTACTACGGAAGTTGCTACTGTATAGTCGCAGTACTACGGAAGTTGCTACTGTATAGTCGCAGTACTACGGAAGTTGCTACTGTACAGTCGCAGTACTACATAAGTTGCTACTCTATAGTCGCAGTACTACACAAGTTGCTAGTCTATAGTCGCAGTACTACACAAGTTGCTAGTCTATAGTCGCAGTGCTACACAAATTGCTACTCTATAGTCGCAGTACTACACAAGTTGCTACTCTATAGTCGCAGTACTACGGAAGTTGCTACTGTATAGTCGCAGTACAACACAAGTTGCTACTCTATAGTCGCAGTACTACGGAAGTTGCTACTGTATAGTCGCAGTACAACACAAGTTGCTACTCTATAGTCGCAGTACTACGGAAGTTGCTACTGTATAGTCGCAGTACAACACAAGTTGCTACTCTATAGTCGCAGTACTACACAAGTTGCTAGTCTATAGTCGCAGTACTACACAAGTTGCTACTCTATAGTCGCAGTACTACGGAAGTTGCTACTGTATAGTCGCAGTACAACACAAGTTGCTACTCTATAGTCGCAGTACTACACAAGTTGCTAGTCTATAGTCGCAGTACTACACAAGTTGCTAGTCTATAGTCGCAGTGCTACACAAGTTGCTACTGTATAGTCGCAGTACTACACAAGTTGCTACTCTATAGTCGCAGTACTACGGAAGTTGCTACTGTATAGTCGCAGTACAACACAAGTTGCTACTCTATAGTCGCAGTACTACGGAAGTTGCTACTGTATAGTCGCAGTACAACACAAGTTGCTACTCTATAGTCGCAGTACTACGGAAGTTGCAACTGTATAGTCGCAGTACAACACAAATTGCTACTCTATAGTCGCAGTACTACGGAAGTTGCTACTGTATAGTCGCAGTACAACACAAGTTGCTACTCTATAGTCGCAGTACTACACAAGTTGCTACTCTATAGTTGCAGTACTACACAAGTTGCTAGTCTATAGTCGCAGTACTACACAAGTTGCTACTCTATAGTCGCAGTACTACACAAGTTGCTACTCTATAGTCGCAGTACTACGGAAGTTGCTACTGTATAGTCGCAGTACTACGGAAGTTGCTACTGTATAGTCGCAGTACTACGGAAGTTGCTACTGTACAGTCGCAGTACTACATAAGTTGCTACTCTATAGTCGCAGTACTACACAAGTTGCTAGTCTATAGTCGCAGTACTACACAAGTTGCTAGTCTATAGTCGCAGTGCTACACAAATTGCTACTCTATAGTCGCAGTACTACACAAGTTGCTACTCTATAGTCGCAGTACTACGGAAGTTGCTACTGTATAGTCGCAGTACAACACAAGTTGCTACTCTATAGTCGCAGTACTACGGAAGTTGCTACTGTATAGTCGCAGTACAACACAAGTTGCTACTCTATAGTCGCAGTACTACGGAAGTTGCTACTGTATAGTCGCAGTACAACACAAGTTGCTACTCTATAGTCGCAGTACTACACAAGTTGCTAGTCTATAGTCGCAGTACTACACAAGTTGCTACTCTATAGTCGCAGTACTACGGAAGTTGCTACTGTATAGTCGCAGTACAACACAAGTTGCTACTCTATAGTCGCAGTACTACACAAGTTGCTAGTCTATAGTCGCAGTACTACACAAGTTGCTAGTCTATAGTCGCAGTGCTACACAAGTTGCTACTGTATAGTCGCAGTACTACACAAGTTGCTACTCTATAGTCGCAGTACTACGGAAGTTGCTACTGTATAGTCGCAGTACAACACAAGTTGCTACTCTATAGTCGCAGTACTACGGAAGTTGCTACTGTATAGTCGCAGTACAACACAAGTTGCTACTCTATAGTCGCAGTACTACACAAGTTGCTAGTCTATAGTCGCAGTACTACACAAGTTGCTACTCTATAGTCGCAGTACTACGGAAGTTGCTACTGTATAGTCGCAGTACAACACAAGTTGCTACTCTATAGTCGCAGTACTACGGAAGTTGCTACTGTATAGTCGCAGTACAACACAAGTTGCTACTCTATAGTCGCAGTACTACGGAAGTTGCAACTGTATAGTCGCAGTACAACACAAATTGCTACTCTATAGTCGCAGTACTACGGAAATTGCTACTGTATAGTCGCAGTACAACACAAGTTGCTACTCTATAGTCGCAGTACTACACAAGTTGCTACTCTATAGTTGCAGTTCTACACAAGTTTCTAGTCTATAGTCGCAGTACTACACAAGTTGCTACTCTATAGTCGCAGTACTACACAAGTTGCTACTCTATAGTCGCAGTACTACGGAAGTTGCTACTGTATAGTCGCAGTACTACGGAAGTTGCTACTGTATAGTCGCAGTACTACGGAAGTTGCTACTGTATAGTCGCAGTACAACACAAGTTGCTACTCTATAGTCGCAGTACTACATAAGTTGCTACTCTATAGTCGCAGTACTACACAAGTTGCTACTCTATAGTCGCAGTACTACACAAGTTGCTAGTCTATAGTCGCAGTACTACACAAGTTGCTACTGTATAGTCGCAGTACTACACAAGTTGCTACTGTATAGTCGCAGTACTACACAAGTTGCTACTGTGTAGTCGCAGTACTACACAAGTTGCTACTGTATAGTCGCAGTACTACACAAGTTGCTACTGTATAGTCGCAGTACTACACAAGTTGCTACTCTATAGTCGCAGTACTACGGAAGTTGCTACTGTATAGTCGCAGTACAACACAAGTTGCTACTCTATAGTCGCAGTACTACTGAAGTTGCTACTGTATAGTCGCAGTACAACACAAGTTGCTACTGTATAGTCGCAGTACTACACAAGTTGCTACTCTATAGTCGCAGTACTACGGAAGTTGCTACTGTATAGTCGCAGTACAACACAAGTTGCTACTCTATAGTCGCAGTACTACGGAAGTTGCTACTGTATAGTCGCAGTACAACACAAGTTGCTACTCTATAGTCGCAGTACTACACAAGTTGCTAGTCTATAGTCGCAGTACTACACAAGTTGCTACTCTATAGTCGCAGTACTACGGAAGTTGCTACTGTATAGTCGCAGTACAACACAAGTTGCTACTCTATAGTCGCAGTACTACACAAGTTGCTACTCTATAGTCGCAGTACTACGGAAGTTGCTACTGTATAGTCGCAGTACAACACAAGTTGCTACTCTATAGTCGCAGTACTACGGAAGTTGCTACTGTATAGTCGCAGTACAACACAAGTTGCTACTGTATAGTCGCAGTACTACACAAGTTGCTACTCTATAGTCGCAGTACTACGGAAGTTGCTACTGTATAGTCGCAGTACAACACAAGTTGCTACTCTATAGTCGCAGTACTACGGAAGTTGCTACTGTATAGTCGCAGTACAACACAAGTTGCTACTCTATAGTCGCAGTACTACACAAGTTGCTAGTCTATAGTCGCAGTACTACACAAGTTGCTACTCTATAGTCGCAGTACTACGGAAGTTGCTACTGTATAGTCGCAGTACAACACAAGTTGCTACTCTATAGTCGCAGTACTACGGAAGTTGCTACTGTATAGTCGCAGTACAACACAAGTTGCTACTCTATAGTCGCAGTACTACGGAAGTTGCAACTGTATAGTCGCAGTACAACACAAATTGCTACTCTATAGTCGCAGTACTACGGAAATTGCTACTGTATAGTCGCAGTACAACACAAGTTGCTACTCTATAGTCGCAGTACTACACAAGTTGCTACTCTATAGTTGCAGTTCTACACAAGTTTCTAGTCTATAGTCGCAGTACTACACAAGTTGCTACTCTATAGTCGCAGTACTACACAAGTTGCTACTGTATAGTCGCAGTACTACACAAGTTGCTACTGTATAGTCGCAGTACTACACAAGTTGCTACTCTATAGTCGCAGTACTACGGAAGTTGCAACTGTATAGTCGCAGTACAACACAAGTTGCTACTCTATAGTCGCAGTACTACATAAGTTGCTACTCTATAGTCGCAGTACTACACAAGTTGCTACTCTATAGTCGCAGTACTACACAAGTTGCTAGTCTATAGTCGCAGTACTACACAAGTTGCTACTGTATAGTCGCAGTACTACACAAGTTGCTACTGTATAGTCGCAGTACTACACAAGTTGCTACTGTGTAGTCGCAGTACTACACAAGTTGCTACTGTATAGTCGCAGTACTACACAAGTTGCTACTGTATAGTCGCAGTACTACACAAGTTGCTACTCTATAGTCGCAGTACTACGGAAGTTGCTACTGTATAGTCGCAGTACAACACAAGTTGCTACTCTATAGTCGCAGTACTACTGAAGTTGCTACTGTATAGTCGCAGTACAACACAAGTTGCTACTCTATAGTCGCAGTACTACGGAAGTTGGTACTGTATAGTCGCAGTACTACACAAGTTGCTACTGTATAGTCGCAGTACTACACAAGTTGCTACTCTATAGTCGCAGTACTACGGAAGTTGCTACTGTATAGTCGCAGTACAACACAAGTTGCTACTCTATAGTCGCAGTACTACATAAGTTGCTACTCTATAGTCGCAGTACTACACAAGTTGCTACTCTATAGTCGCAGTACTACACAAGTTGCTAGTCTATAGTCGCAGTACTACACAAGTTGCTACTGTATAGTCGCAGTACTACACAAGTTGCTACTGTATAGTCGCAGTACTACACAAGTTGCTACTGTATAGTCGCAGTACTACACAAGTTGCTACTGTATAGTCGCAGTACTACACAAGTTGCTACTGTATAGTCGCAGTACTACACAAGTTGCTACTGTATAGTCGCAGTACTACACAAGTTGCTACTGTATAGTCGCAGTACTACACAAGTTGCTACTGTGTAGTCGCAGTACTACACAAGTTGCTACTGTATAGTCGCAGTACTACACAAGTTGCTACTGTATAGTCGCAGTACTACACAAGTTGCTACTCTATAGTCTCAGTACTACGGAAGTTGCTACTGTATAGTCGCAGTACAACACAAGTTGCTACTCTATAGTCGCAGTACTACGGAAGTTGCTACTGTATAGTCGCAGTACAACACAAGTTGCTACTCTATAGTCGCAGTACTACGGAAGTTGCTACTGTATAGTCGCAGTACTACACAAGTTGCTACTGTATAGTCGCAGTACTACACAAGTTGCTACTCTATAGTCGCAGTACTACGGAAGTTGCTACTTTATAGTCGCAGTACAACACAAGTTGCTACTCTATAGTCGCAGTACTATATAAGTTGCTACTCTATAGTCGCAGTACTACACAAGTTGCTAGTCTATAGTCGCAGTACTACACAAGTTGCTACTGTATAGTCGCAGTACTACACAAGTTGCTACTGTATAGTCGCAGTTCTACACAAGTTGCTACTGTATAGTCGCAGTACTACACAAGTTGCTACTGTATAGTCGCAGTACTACACAAGTTGCTACTGTATAGTCGCAGTACTACACAAGTTGCTACTCTATAGTCGCAGTACTACGGAAGTTGCTACTGTATAGTCGCAGTACAACACAAGTTGCTACTCTATAGTCGCAGTACTACGGAAGTTGCTACTGTATAGTCGCAGTACAACACAAGTTGCTACTCTATAGTCGCAGTACTACGGAAGTTGCTACTGTATAGTCGCAGTACTACACAAGTTGCTACAGTTTAGTCGCAGTACTACACAAGTTGCTACTCTATAGTCGCAGTACTACGGAAGTTCCTACTGTATAGTCGCAGTACAACACAAGTTGCTACTCTATAGTCGCAGTACAACACAAGTTGCTACTCTATAGTCGCAGTACTACACAAGTTGCTACTGTATAGTCGCAGTACTACACAAGTTGCTACTGTATAGTCGCAGTACTACACAAGTTGCTACTCTATAGTCACAGTACTACGGAAGTTGCTACTGTATAGTCGCAGTACAACACAAGTTGCTGCTGTATAGTCGCAGTACTACGGAAGTTGCTACTCTATAGTCGCAGTACTACACAAGTTGCTACTCTATAGTCGCAGTACTACACAAGTTGCTAGTCTATAGTCGCAGTACTACACAAGTTGCTACTCTATAGTCGCAGTACTACACAAGTTGCTACTCTATAGTCGCAGTACTACACAAGTTGCTACTCTATAGTCGCAGTACTACACAAGTTGCTACTGTATAGTCGCAGTACTACACAAGTTGCTACTGTATAGTCGCAGTACTACACAAGTTGCTACTCTATAGTCGCAGTACTACGGAAGTTGCTACTGTATAGTCGCAGTACAACACAAGTTGCTACTCTATAGTCGCAGTACTACGGAAGTTGCAACTGTATAGTCGCAGTACAACACAAATTGCTACTCTATAGTCGCAGTACTACGCAAGTTGCTACTGTATAGTCGCAGTACAACACAAGTTGCTACTCTATAGTCGCAGTACTACACAAGTTGCTACTCTATAGTTGCAGTACTACACAAGTTGCTAGTCTATAGTCGCAGTACTACACAAGTTGCTACTCTATAGTCGCAGTACTACACAAGTTGCTACTCTATAGTCGCAGTACTACGGAAGTTGCTACTGTATAGTCGCAGTACTACGGAAGTTGCTACTGTATAGTCGCAGTACTACGGAAGTTGCTACTGTACAGTCGCAGTACTACATAAGTTGCTACTCTATAGTCGCAGTACTACACAAGTTGCTAGTCTATAGTCGCAGTACTACACAAGTTGCTAGTCTATAGTCGCAGTGCTACACAAATTGCTACTCTATAGTCGCAGTACTACACAAGTTGCTACTCTATAGTCGCAGTACTACACAAGTTGCTAGTCTATAGTCGCAGTACTACACAAGTTGCTACTCTATAGTCGCAGTACTACGGTAGTTGCTACTGTATAGTCGCAGTACAACACAAGTTGCTACTCTATAGTCGCAGTACTACGGAAGTTGCTACTGTATAGTCGCAGTACAACACAAGTTGCTACTGTATAGTCGCAGTACTACACAAGTTGCTACTGTATAGTCGCAGTACTACACAAGTTGCTACTCTATAGTCGCAGTACTACGGAAGTTGCTACTGTATAGTCGCAGTACAACACAAGTTGCTACTCTATAGTCGCAGTACTACGGAAGTTGCTACTGTATAGTCGCAGTACTACACAAGTTGCTACTCTATAGTCGCAGTACTACGGAAGTTGCTACTGTATAGTCGCAGTACTACGGAAGTTGCTACTGTATAGTCGCAGTACTACACAAGTTGCTACTCTATAGTCGCAGTACTACACAAGTTGCTACTCTATAGTCGCAGTACTACACAAGTTGCTACTCTATAGTCGCAGTACTACACAAGTTGCTACTCTATAGTCGCAGTACTACGGAAGTTGCTACTGTATAGTCGCAGTACTACGGAAGTTGCTACTGTATAGTCGCAGTACTACGGAAGTTGCTACTGTACAGTCGCAGTACTACATAAGTTGCTACTCTATAGTCGCAGTACTACACAAGTTGCTAGTCTATAGTCGCAGTACTACACAAGTTGCTAGTCTATAGTCGCAGTGCTACACAAATTGCTACTCTATAGTCGCAGTACTACACAAGTTGCTACTCTATAGTCGCAGTACTACACAAGTTGCTAGTCTATAGTCGCAGTACTACACAAGTTGCTACTCTATAGTCGCAGTACTACGGAAGTTGCTACTGTATAGTCGCAGTACAACACAAGTTGCTACTCTATAGTCGCAGTACTACGGAAGTTGCTACTGTATAGTCGCAGTACAACACAAGTTGCTACTGTATAGTCGCAGTACTACACAAGTTGCTACTGTATAGTCGCAGTACTACACAAGTTGCTACTCTATAGTCGCAGTACTACGGAAGTTGCTACTGTATAGTCGCAGTACAACACAAGTTGCTACTCTATAGTCGCAGTACTACGGAAGTTGCTACTGTATAGTCGCAGTACTACACAAGTTGCTACTCTATAGTCGCAGTACTACGGAAGTTGCTACTGTATAGTCGCAGTACTACGGAAGTTGCTACTGTATAGTCGCAGTACTACACAAGTTGCTACTCTATAGTCGCAGTACTACACAAGTTGCTACTCTATAGTCGCAGTACTACACAAGTTGCTACTGTATATCTGAGGGTATGGAACAGCGTGCACAGGTGGACGTTATTTATACTGATTACAGTAAATGCTTTGATCGTATTGACCATGGACTGCTTATTGAGAAGCTATTAAAGGCCGGAATACATGGAGATTTGTATCGTTGGTTCTGCTCTTATATTGATAACAGAACGCAGGCTGTGGTGCTTCAGGGGTACACATCTGGGTGGTATTTTGTCCCCTCTGGAGTTCCTCAGGGTTCTATTTTAGGATCCCTATTATTTACTCTCTTTATTGCTGACGTGACGCATTGCTTTAAAAATTGTTACATTTTACTTTATGCAGACGATATGAAGGTTCATAAAACTATACGAAACATATCTGATACACACCTGTTACAAGCTGATTTAAATAGATTTGAAGAATACTGTAGACGTAACAGGCTTGAATTAAATGTTACTAAATGTTTTCATATTATTTTTACACGCCAGAAGTCTATAATTGATTCCACATACAAACTGTACAATACCAATATAGGCAAAGTCAATAGTATTAGGGATCTTGGGGTTATACAAGACAGCAAGCTACTCTTTGATCAGCACATTGATAGCATAGTAAATAAGGCGTCGAGAGCACTTGGTTTTATAATGAGAACCTCAGCATGTTTCCGATCATTAAAACCGATCAAAGTTTTGTATTGTTCGTTCGTACGCAGCCACCTTGAGTATGCATCACAAGTCTGGAACCCTCAATACGGGATCTACAAGTCTCGTATTGAGAATATTCAAAGAAAATTTCTTAAATACCTAGATTATAAGACGAAACAATTATCTGTTGATTACATTCACCGATGCAGAAGGTACCATTTTCTACCGCTGGACCGTAGACGTAATATTAATGATATATGCTACTTGTTTAATATAGCAAATGGTTCAATTGACTGTCCTGAACTTGTTTCAAAATTGGGGATACGCACTAATCAGTTGGGGCTGCGACAGCGACCGCTTCTACATGTGCCTTATGCAAACACTAATTATAGGCGTAATGCATACTTTCTGAGAGCCAGTCGCAGTTTCAACGAAATTAGTTGCGAACAAGACGTTGACCTTTTCTGCACCAATGCAAGCACAGTAAGGAAGCTCTTAGCAAAGTCATTTTCTGTGCAAGAAGCACCTGCATGCAATTGAACCTTGTCCAAACTGGCCTAAAATTTAAACGGACTAACATTGAGGGAACACCTAAATGGCATAGGATTGATAAAATGTAGATAACTTGGGCTATGACGGAGTAATAATATGTGTATTTAACTGTGGAGGCTTGTAATTAGCAATTTAGTTATATATTATTGTTATTATAATGTTATTAGTCTGTAAGCCTTTCGAAAATAAAGAAAATAAAATAAAAGTATAGTCGCAGTACTACACAAGTTGCTACTGTATAGTCGCAGTACTACACAAGTTGCTACTGTATAGTCGCAGTACTACACAAGTTGCTACTCTATAGTCGCAGTACTACACAAGTTGCTACAGTATAGTCGCAGTACTACACAAGTTGCTACTGTATAGTCGCAGTACTACACAAGTTGCTACTCTATAGTCGCAGTACTACGGAAGTTGCTACTGTATAGTCGCAGTACAACACAAGTTGCTACTCTATAGTCGCAGTACTACACAAGTTGCTAGTCTATAGTCGCAGTACTACACAAGTTGCTACTCTATAGTCGCAGTACTACGGAAGTTGCTACTGTATAGTCGCAGTACAACACAAGTTGCTACTCTATAGTCGCAGTACTACGGAAGTTGCTACTGTATAGTCGCAGTACAACACAAGTTGCTACTCTATAGTCGCAGTACTACGGAAGTTGCAACTGTATAGTCGCAGTACAACACAAATTGCTACTCTATAGTCGCAGTACTACGGAAGTTGCTACTGTATAGTCGCAGTACAACACAAGTTGCTACTCTATAGTCGCAGTACTACACAAGTTGCTACTCTATAGTTGCAGTACTACACAAGTTGCTAGTCTATAGTCGCAGTACTACACAAGTTGCTACTCTATAGTCGCAGTACTACACAAGTTGCTACTCTATAGTCGCAGTACTACGGAAGTTGCTACTGTATAGTCGCAGTACTACGGAAGTTGCTACTGTATAGTCGCAGTACTACGGAAGTTGCTACTGTACAGTCGCAGTACTACATAAGTTGCTACTCTATAGTCGCAGTACTACACAAGTTGCTAGTCTATAGTCGCAGTACTACACAAGTTGCTAGTCTATAGTCGCAGTGCTACACAAATTGCTACTCTATAGTCGCAGTACTACACAAGTTGCTACTCTATAGTCGCAGTACTACACAAGTTGCTAGTCTATAGTCGCAGTACTACACAAGTTGCTACTCTATAGTCGCAGTACTACGGAAGTTGCTACTGTATAGTCGCAGTACAACACAAGTTGCTACTCTATAGTCGCAGTACTACGGAAGTTGCTACTGTATAGTCGCAGTACAACACAAGTTGCTACTCTATAGTCGCAGTACTACGGAAGTTGCAACTATATAGTCGCAGTACAACACAAATTGCTACTCTATAGTCGCAGTACTACGGAAGTTGCTACTGTATAGTCGCAGTACAACACAAGTTGCTACTCTATAGTCGCAGTACTACACAAGTTGCTACTGTATAGTCGCAGTACAACACAAGTTGCTACTCTATAGTCGCAGTACTACGGAAGTTGCAACTGTATAGTCGCAGTACAACACAAGTTGCTACTCTATAGTCGCAGTACTACGGAAGTTGCTACTGTATAGTCGCAGTACAACACAAGTTGCTACTCTATAGTCGCAGTACTACGGAAGTTGCAACTGTATAGTCGCAGTACTACACAAGTTGCTACTCTATAGTCGCAGTACTACGGAAGTTGCTACTGTATAGTCGCAGTACTACACAAGTTGCTACTGTATAGTCGCAGTACTACACAAGTTGCTACTCTATAGTCGCAGTACTACGGAAGTTGCTACTGTATAGTCGCAGTACTACTCAAGTTGCTACTGTATAGTCGCAGTACTACGGAAGTTGCTACTGTACAGTCGCAGTACTACATAAGTTGCTACTCTATAGTCGCAGTACTACACAAGTTGCTAGTCTATAGTCGCAGTACTACACAAGTTGCTAGTCTATAGTCGCAGTGCTACACAAGTTGCTACTCTATAGTCGCAGTACTACACAAGTTGCTACTCTATAGTCGCAGTACTACACAAGTTGCTAGTCTATAGTCGCAGTACTACACAAGTTGCTACTGTATAGTCGCAGTACTACACAAGTTGCTACTGTATAGTCGCAGTACTACACAAGTTGCTACTCTATAGTCGCAGTACTACGGAAGTTGCAACTGTATAGTCGCAGTACAACACAAGTTGCTACTCTATAGTCGCAGTACTACATAAGTTGCTACTCTATAGTCGCAGTACTACACAAGTTGCTACTCTATAGTCGCAGTACTACACAAGTTGCTACTCTATAGTCGCAGTACTACGGAAGTTGCTACTGTATAGTCGCAGTACTACACAAGTTGCTACTGTATAGTCGCAGTACTACACAAGTTGCTACTCTATAGTCGCAGTACTACGGAAGTTGCTACTGTATAGTCGCAGTACAACACAAGTTGCTACTCTATAGTCGCAGTACTACATAAGTTGCTACTCTATAGTCGCAGTACTACACAAGTTGCTACTCTATAGTCGCAGTACTACACAAGTTGCTAGTCTATAGTCGCAGTACTACACAAGTTGCTACTCTATAGTCGCAGTACTACACAAGTTGCTAGTCTATAGTCGCAGTACTACTCAAGTTGCTACTGTATAGTCGCAGTACTACGGAAGTTGCTACTGTACAGTCGCAGTACTACATAAGTTGCTACTCTATAGTCGCAGTACTACACAAGTTGCTAGTCTATAGTCGCAGTACTACACAAGTTGCTAGTCTATAGTCGCAGTGCTACACAAGTTGCTACTCTATAGTCGCAGTACTACACAAGTTGCTACTCTATAGTCGCAGTACTACACAAGTTGCTAGTCTATAGTCGCAGTACTACACAAGTTGCTACTGTATAGTCGCAGTACTACACAAGTTGCAACTGTATAGTCGCAGTACAACACAAGTTGCTACTCTATAGTCGCAGTACTACATAAGTTGCTACTCTATAGTCGCAGTACTACACAAGTTGCTACTCTATAGTCGCAGTACTACACAAGTTGCTAGTCTATAGTCGCAGTACTACACAAGTTGCTACTGTATAGTCGCAGTACTACACAAGTTGCTACTGTATAGTCGCAGTACTACACAAGTTGCTACTGTGTAGTCGCAGTACTACACAAGTTGCTACTGTATAGTCGCAGTACTACACAAGTTGCTACTGTATAGTCGCAGTACTACACAAGTTGCTACTCTATAGTCGCAGTACTACGGAAGTTGCTACTGTATAGTCGCAGCACAACACAAGTTGCTACTCTATAGTCGCAGTACTACGGAAGTTGCTACTGTATAGTCGCAGTACTACACAAGTTGCTACTGTATAGTCGCAGTACTACACAAGTTGCTACTCTATAGTCGCAGTACTACGGAAGTTGCTACTGTATAGTCGCAGTACAACACAAGTTGCTACTCTATAGTCGCAGTACTACGGAAGTTGCTACTGTATAGTCGCAGTACTACACAAGTTGCTACTGTATAGTCGCAGTACTACACAAGTTGCTACTCTATAGTCGCAGTACTACGGAAGTTGCTACTGTATAGTCGCAGTACAACACAAGTTGCTACTCTATAGTCGCAGTACTACATAAGTTGCTACTCTATAGTCGCAGTTCTACACAAGTTGCTACTCTATAGTCGCAGTACTACACAAGTTGCTAGTCTATAGTCGCAGTACTACACAAGTTGCTACTGTATAGTCGCAGTACTACACAAGTTGCTACTGTATAGTCGCAGTACTACACAAGTTGCTACTGTATAGTCGCAGTACTACACAAGTTGCTACTGTATAGTCGCAGTACTACACAAGTTGCTACTGTATAGTCGCAGAACTACACAAGTTGCTACTCTATAGTCGCAGTACTACGGAAGTTGCTACTGTATAGTCGCAGTACAACACAAGTTGCTACTCTATAGTCGCAGTACTACGGAAGTTGCTACTGTATAGTCGCAGTACAACACAAGTTGCTACTCTATAGTCGCAGTACTACGGAAGTTGCTACTGTATAGTCGCAGTACAACACAAGTTGCTACTCTATAGTCGCAGTACAACACAAGTTGCTACTCTATAGTCGCAGTACTACACAAGTTGCTACTGTATAGTCGCAGTACTACACAAGTTGCTACTGTATAGTCGCAGTACTACACAAGTTGCTACTCTATAGTCACAGTACTACGGAAGTTGCTACTGTATAGTCGCAGTACAACACAAGTTGCTGCTGTATAGTCGCAGTACTACGGGAGTTGCTACTCTATAGTCGCAGTACTACACAAGTTGCTACTCTATAGTCGCAGTACTACACAAGTTGCTAGTCTATAGTCGCAGTACTACACAAGTTGCTACTCTATAGTCGCAGTACTACACAAGTTGCTACTCTATAGTCGCAGTACTACACAAGTTGCTACTCTATAGTCGCAGTACTACACAAGTTGCTACTGTATAGTCGCAGTACTACACAAGTTGCTACTGTATAGTCGCAGTACTACACAAGTTGCTACTCTATAGTCGCAGTACTACGGAAGTTGCTATTCTATAGTCGCAGTACTACGGAAGTTGCTACTGTATAGTCGCAGTACAACACAAGTTGCTACTCTATAGTCGCAGTACTACGGAAGTTGCTACTGTATAGTCGCAGTACAACACAAGTTGCTACTCTATAGTCGCAGTACTACACAAGTTGCTACTGTAAAGTCGCAGTACTACACAAGTTGCTACTGTATAGTCGCAGTACTACACAAGTTGCTACTCTATAGTCACAGTACTACGGAAGTTGCTACTGTATAGTCGCAGTACAACACAAGTTGCTGCTGTATAGTCGCAGTACTGCGGAAGTTGCTACTCTATAGTCGCAGTACTACACAAGTTGCTACTCTATAGTCGCAGTACTACACAAGTTGCTACTGTATAGTCGTAGTACTACACAAGTTGCTACTGTATAGTCGCAGTACTACACAAGTTGCTACTCTATAGTCGCAGTACTACGGAAGTTCCTACTGTATAGTCGCAGTACAACACAAGTTGCTACTCTATAGTCGCAGTACAACACAAGTTGCTACTCTATAGTCGCAGTACTACACAAGTTGCTACTGTATAGTCGCAGTACTACACAAGTTGCTACTGTATAGTCGCAGTACTACACAAGTTGCTACTCTATAGTCGCAGTACTATGGAAGTTGCTACTGTATAGTCGCAGTACAACACAAGTTGCTACTCTATAGTCGCAGTACTACGGAAGTTGCTACTGTATAGTCGCAGTACTACACAAGTTGCTACTCTATAGTCGCAGTACTACGGAAGTTGCTACTGTATAGTCGCAGTACTACGGAAGTTGCTACTGTATAGTCGCAGTACTACACAAGTTGCTACTCTATAGTCGCAGTACTACACAAGTTGCTACTCTATAGTCGCAGTACTACACAAGTTGCTACTGTATAGTCGCAGTACTACACAAGTTGCTACTGTATAGTCGCAGTACTACACAAGTTGCTACTGTATAGTCGCAGTACTACACAAGTTGCTACTCTATAGTCGCAGTACTACACAAGTTGCTACTGTATAGTCGCAGTACTACACAAGTTGCTACTGTATAGTCGCAGTACTACACAAGTTGCTACTGTATAGTCGCAGTACAACACAAGTTGCTACTCTATAGTCGCAGTACTACACAAGTTGCTAGTCTATAGTCGCAGTACTACACAAGTTGCTAGTCTATAGTCGCAGTACTACACAAGTTGCTACTCTATAGTCGCAGTACTACGGAAGTTGCTACTGTATAGTCGCAGTACAACACAAGTTGCTACTCTATAGTCGCAGTACTACGGAAGTTGCTACTGTATAGTCGCAGTACAACACAAGTTGCTACTCTATAGTCGCAGTACTACGGAAGTTGCAACTGTATAGTCGCAGTACAACACAAATTGCTACTCTATAGTCGCAGTACTACGGAAGTTGCTACTGTATAGTCGCAGTACAACACAAGTTGCTACTCTATAGTCGCAGTACTACACAAGTTGCTACTCTATAGTTGCAGTACTACACAAGTTGCTAGTCTATAGTCGCAGTACTACACAAGTTGCTACTCTATAGTCGCAGTACTACGGAAGTTGCTACTGTATAGTCGCAGTACTACGGAAGTTGCTACTGTATAGTCGCAGTACTACGGAAGTTGCTACTGTACAGTCGCAGTACTACATAAGTTGCTACTCTATAGTCGCAGTACTACACAAGTTGCTAGTCTATAGTCGCAGTACTACACAAGTTGCTAGTCTATAGTCGCAGTGCTACACAAATTGCTACTCTATAGTCGCAGTACTACACAAGTTGCTACTCTATAGTCGCAGTACTACACAAGTTGCTAGTCTATAGTCGCAGTACTACACAAGTTGCTACTCTATAGTCGCAGTACTACGGAAGTTGCTACTGTATAGTCGCAGTACAACACAAGTTGCTACTCTATAGTCGCAGTACTACGGAAGTTGCTACTGTATAGTCGCAGTACAACACAAGTTGCTACTCTATAGTCGCAGTACTACGGAAGTTGCAACTGTATAGTCGCAGTACAACACAAATTGCTACTCTATAGTCGCAGTACTACGGAAGTTGCTACTGTATAGTCGCAGTACAACACAAGTTGCTACTCTATAGTCGCAGTACTACACAAGTTGCTACTGTATAGTCGCAGTACAACACAAGTTGCTACTCTATAGTCGCAGTACTACGGAAGTTGCAACTGTATAGACGCAGTACTTCACAAGTTGCTACTCTATAGTCGCAGTACTACGGAAGTTGCTACTGTATAGTCGCAGTACAACACAAGTTGCTACTCTATAGTCGCAGTACTACGGAAGTTGCAACTGTATAGTCGTGTAGGCTACTACTTACCTATTTATTTAATTAATAATAATTATTAATACTATACCTAACTAAAAACTTACATATTAACAACACTGGTTTACAATTACTCACATAATAGTATATATTTATTATTATATTTACATTGTTATTTATTTACATTTATTTATTATATGCATTATATACATAACACCAGTTGGTCGATGTCGATAATCGATAATAAGTGCGATAAACTATCGACTCACTGGACATCACTAATCTAACGGTAATATACGCGTCGCTTGCGCACATTGGCGCAGCGGTCACCGTCAATGTCAAACCAGTCGAGACTTATCTACGGCGCGGAGCGCATGTCCTTCGCTCGCATGATTGTACTGCCGCGGACTGCTTAAACTTGCTTGTAATTCATAGTTGTGCTTTCCATCTGCTCATCTGGACTCTGTCTCATCTTCCTAATACATTGACTATTGTGCTACGCTTGTGCTTATGCTTATTCCCGTTGTGCCTTCTTAATCATATGGTGTGTGTGAGGATTGTTGGAGAATACATACTATAAACCGTGAGTTGGACTTTGATTACATACCACGTTATACACCTATTCCTGCACCCGCATACCTATACTGGTGACCCCGACGTGATGCTTGTATGTCTTCCTTAAATGCAGATCTTACGCCTAACAAAACCCACGGTAGTGACTCGGTCCACCTATCATTTGCATGGCATACAATTGCGGCTTTCAGTTGACGATGAAAACGTTCAACTAACCCATTGCATGCCGGGTGATAAGCTGTTGTCCGCTTGTGCTCGAATGCGGCGATCTTGGACAGACATTGAAACAAGGCCGATTCAAATTGACGGCCGCGATCAGTTGTGATGTCAGTCGGGCAGCCGAACCGAGATATCCATGCTGACAACAAGGCTTTGGCGACCGTTTCTGCCGTGATATCTGCTATCGGTATTGCCTCTGGCCAGCGAGTAAATCTGTCCACAGCCGTTAAGCAGTACCGGTAGCCCTCAGATAGTGGTAGAGGTCCTACTAAGTCAACATGTATCTGTTTGAATCGTGCACGTGGTAGATTATAGGTGCCAAGTGGGGAAGTCACGTGACGTGTGACCTTTGCCTTTTGACACGAAATACATGTGCGTGACCATTCCCTACAGTCTCCTCTAACCCCTGGCCAAACGAACCGCTCAGCTACTAATTTAGCCGTTGCGCTAGCGCCAGGATGGCTCAATGAGTGCAGGCTATCAAATACCTGCTTGCGTAAATGTTTGGGTACATAAGGCCTGGAAGCTGAGGTACTGACGTCACAGTACAAAGAAGTTCGACTTCCAGGGACATGGAGTTTTTTAAATTCTAAAGATGAGCCCTCACTCAGAAGTTTTTCGAGTTCAGGGTCGTCAACCTGGGCTTGGGCTATCATTTCTAGGCTAATTGGATCCGACAGTTCTTCAATGCGCGACAAGGTGTCGGCAACCACGTTATCCTTGCCGGATATGTGGCGGATGTCTGTGGTAAACTGAGCGATAAAGTCCAGGTGTCTATACTGCCTTGGCGAACAGTTTTTCTTCCTGCCGTGGAAGGCAAAACTGATCGGCTTGTGGTCAGTATAGACTATAAAGTGCCTAGCTTCCAGCATGTGGCGGAAATATTTAATCGCCTCATAAATGGCGAGCAGCTCCCTATCATAGGGAGAGTGTTTAGTTTGGGAAGTGCTTAATTTCCTTGAAAAGAAAGCCAAAGGTTGCCATGCGTCACCGTTAAATTGTTGTAGGACTGCCCCTATTGCTTTGTCTGAGGCGTCAGTAACTACTGCAAGCTTAGCGGTACAGTCCGGGTGAGCCAAAAGTGCAGCGTTGGTGAGACTATCCTTACAGGCCTGAAAGGCTGCCAAAGTTTCCTCTGTCAGAGTAATTGGCTGCGTTCCTTTGATCGATCCCGTCAACAAGGCATGTAATGGGGCTTGGATCTCTGCTGCTTTAGGAATAAATCTCCTATAAAAATTGAGCATGCCCAAGAATCCTCTTAGCTGCCGCACGTTCTTTGGTGTGGGAAAATCTTTCACTGCCTGAACCTTTGACTCGACCGGCCTGGAACCGTTTTCAGATATCCGATAGCCTAAAAAGGTTACCTCTTGCGCTCCAAAAACGCACTTCGAGGTGTTGACCAACATACCGTACTGCTTCAGCCTCTTGAATACTTCTCGTAGGTGGTGCTCATGCTCTGAATCACTCTTGGAAAATATTAAAAAATCGTCAAGAAAAGAGTATACAAAATCAAGTCCCCTCACGATCTCGTCAACAAACCGTTGGAAAGTTTGTCCCGCATTCCTAAGACCGAACGTCATATAAGGAAATTCAAATAGACCGAACGGGGTCGTGATGGCGGTCTTAGGAATGTCCTCCGGGTTGACAGGTATCTGATTATATGCTTTTTCAAGGTCTAGAGTACTGAAAACTTTACACCCAGCTATACTATGGGAAAAGTCATGAATATGCTTAATCGGATACCTGTCAGGCACAGTACGGGCGTTGAGCTGCCGATAATCCCCACAGGGACGCCAGCCGTTATTTTTCTTCGGTGCCAAGTGCAAGGGCGACGACCATGGGCTCTCTGAAGGTCTAGCTGTGCCAATGGCCAGCATAGACTGAAACTCTTTCTGGGCGATCTTAAGCTTGTCCGGAGCTAAACGACGGGGAGATGAACAAACCGGGGGACCTGGTGTCGTACGTATGTGATGTACTGTTTGGTGTGGTGTAGTGTGATGCCTACCAGCTGGTCGTGTGATCTCGGGAAACTCATCTAGAACTTTATGAAATCGAGTCTCACCAGTCACGACTTTAACAGAGTAAACATTCTTACAATTAGCCAAAGCAGCTACAGCTGTCACTGTTGTTAAGTTGTCTATTAAGCGTTTGTTACGGCAATCTACTACAAGGTTGTAAAAATTTAAAAAATCTACGCCAATTATTGGTTTCGTGACATCGGCAACAACAAAACGCCAGTGAAATATCCTACGTAAACTAAAATCTAATTCTAAATTAACAAAACCATATGTAGCAATATTAGAACCATTAGCAGCACACAGATTATATCCAGTCCGATTACGACGATCGTGAAGCATAGACCGTGGGAATACACAGAGGTCGCTTCCAGTGTCGACCAGGAATTGCGTTTTCGATGAACGGTCTGTGATGAATAGGCGACCAGTTGTATTTAAAGGGCAATCGTCGGTCGTCATTATCGACCGCCCTTTGAGTTTTCCGACTTGAAGTCACAGGGTCGAATACACTTATGGGCTTGATCTGCGTACTTGACATGATACCAACAAACTGGGAACTTCTGGTAATTGGACTGCGAGCGCTGCCTAGACTTACTTCTAGTGTCTCTGGAGGAGCGAGAGCGTGACCTGCTGTTCCGACCGGACGCCAGCTTCTGGAACTGCTTCCTGAGTTCAGCTACTTCCTTGGTCAGATCGCTGAGAGCTGAACCAGGGATAGGGTCGTTAACCGCAGCGACCCTCGGTGTTGTAGCAGCCAGATCGTTTACCCGATCGGCTAAGTCGGCTAGGTCTTCTATCGAAGCAGTACCTGGTTGACCTGCGAGCACTGTCTGTATGCCATGAGGAAGGCGACTAGTCCAAATGGTCTTCAAGAAGTCATCTGGTACATCCAAGCCTGCGAGACTTTTGAGGTGGCGGAGAAACTGGGATGGTTTTCGGTCCCCGAGTTCCTCGTGCATCAACAACTGCTTGATTTTCTTTTCGTTGGACGCGCTGAGTCTCTTAATCAATTCTGTCTTCAGCTTTTCATACTTGTTAGTTGCAGGCGGGCTGATGATAATATCTTTGACCTCCCTGGAGTACTGATTGTCAAGATGCCCAATCACGTAATTGAACTTGGTGAGGTCATTTGTGATTCCGGCGATGGAAAATTGACCTTCGACTTGGGCGAACCAGATTTCCGGCTCTTCAGGCCAGAATGGTGGCACACGTACGCTGACTTTGTAAACATTACTTGGATCTATCGACATATCGTTCCCCTCACTAGTGCTGGGCGGAGATGACGTATCCGAGCTACGTGCGTCTTTATATGAATCCCCTCCCATGTCCTTACGGGGTCACCAGTATAGGTATGTGGGTGCAGGAATAGGTGTATAACGTGGTATGTAATCAAAGTCCAACTCACGGTTTATAGTATGTATTCTCCAACAATCCTCACACACACCATATGATTAAGAAGGCACAACGGGAATAAGCATAAGCACAAGCGTAGCACAATAGTCAATGTATTAGGAAGATGAGACAGAGTCCAGATGAGCAGATGGAAAGCACAACTATGAATTACAAGCAAGTTTAAGCAGTCCGCGGCAGTACAATCATGCGAGCGAAGGACATGCGCTCCGCGCCGTAGATAAGTCTCGACTGGTTTGACATTGACGGTGACCGCTGCGCCAATGTGCGCAAGCGACGCGTATATTACCGTTAGATTAGTGATGTCCAGTGAGTCGATAGTTTATCGCACTTATTATCGATTATCGACATCGACCAACTGGTGTTATGTATATAATGCATATAATAAATAAATGTAAATAAATAACAATGTAAATATAATAATAAATATATACTATTATGTAAGTAATTGTAAACCAGTGTTGTTAATATGTAAGTTTTTAGTTAGGTATAGTATTAATAATTATTATTAATTAAATAAATAGGTAAGTAGTAGCCTACAGTCGCAGTACTACACAAGTTGCTACTCTATAGTCGCAGTACTACGGAAGTTGCTACTGTATAGTCGCAGTACTACACAAGTTGCTACTGTATAGTCGCAGTACTACACAAGTTGCTACTCTATAGTCGCAGTACTACGGAAGTTGCTACTGTATAGTCGCAGTACTACTCAAGTTGCTACTGTATAGTCGCAGTACTACGGAAGTTGCTACTGTACAGTCGCAGTACTACATAAGTTGCTACTCTATAGTCGCAGTACTACACAAGTTGCTAGTCTATAGTCGCAGTACTACACAAGTTGCTAGTCTATAGTCGCAGTGCTACACAAGTTGCTACTCTATAGTCGCAGTACTACACAAGTTGCTACTCTATAGTCGCAGTACTACACAAGTTGCTAGTCTATAGTCGCAGTACTACACAAGTTGCTACTGTATAGTCGCAGTACTACACAAGTTGCTACTGTATAGTCGCAGTACTACACAAGTTGCTACTCTATAGTCGCAGTACTACGGAAGTTGCTACTGTATAGTCGCAGTACAACACAAGTTGCTACTCTATAGTCGCAGTACTACGGAAGTTGCTACTGTATAGTCGCAGTACTACACAAGTTGCTACTCTATAGTCGCAGTACTACGGAAGTTGCTACTGTATAGTCGCAGTACTACGGAAGTTGCTACTGTATAGTCGCAGTACTACACAAGTTGCTAGTCTATAGTCGCAGTACTACACAAGTTGCTACTGTATAGTCGCAGTACTACACAAGTTGCTACTGTATAGTCGCAGTACTACACAAGTTGCTACTCTATAGTCGCAGTACTACGGAAGTTGCTACTGTATAGTCGCAGTACAACACAAGTTGCTACTCTATAGTCGCAGTACTACATAAGTTGCTACTCTATAGTCGCAGTACTACACAAGTTGCTACTCTATAGTCGCAGTACTACACAAGTTGCTAGTCTATAGTCGCAGTACTACACAAGTTGCTACTGTATAGTCGCAGTACTACACAAGTTGCTACTGTATAGTCGCAGTACTACACAAGTTGCTACTGTATAGTCGCAGTACTACACAAGTTGCTACTGTATAGTCGCAGTACTACACAAGTTGCTACTGTATAGTCGCAGTACTACACAAGTTGCTACTCTATAGTCGCAGTACTACGGAAGTTGCTACTGTATAGTCGCAGTACAACACAAGTTGCTACTCTATAGTCGCAGTACTACGGAAGTTGCTACTGTATAGTCGCAGTACAACACAAGTTGCTACTCTATAGTCGCAGTACTACGGAAATTGCTACTGTATAGTCGCAGTACTACACAAGTTGGTACTGTATAGTCGCAGTACAACACAAGTTGCTACTCTATAGTCGCAGTACTACACAAGTTGCTACTGTATAGTCGCAGTACTACACAAGTTGCTACTCTATAGTCGCAGTACTACGGAAGTTGCTACTGTATAGTCGCAGTACAACACAAGTTGCTACTCTATAGTCGCAGTACTACGGAAGTTGCTACTGTATAGTCGCAGTACTACACAAGTTGCTACTCTATAGTCGCAGTACTACGGAAGTTGCTACTGTATAGTCGCAGTACTACGGAAGTTGCTACTGTATAGTCGCAGTACTACACAAGTTGCTAGTCTATAATCGCAGTACTACACAAGTTGCTACTGTATAGTCGCAGTACTACACAAGTTGCTACTGTATAGTCGCAGTACTACACAAGTTGCTACTCTATAGTCGCAGTACTACGGAAGTTGCTACTGTATAGTCGCAGTACAACACAAGTTGCTACTCTATAGTCGCAGTACTACATAAGTTGCTACTCTATAGTCGCAGTACTACACAAGTTGCTACTCTATAGTCGCAGTACTACACAAGTTGCTAGTCTATAGTCGCAGTACTACACAAGTTGCTACTGTATAGTCGCAGTACTACACAAGTTGCTACTGTATAGTCGCAGTACTACACAAGTTGCTACTGTATAGTCGCAGTACTACACAAGTTGCTACTGTATAGTCGCAGTACTACACAAGTTGCTACTGTATAGTCGCAGTACTACACAAGTTGCTACTCTATAGTCGCAGTACTACGGAAGTTGCTACTGTATAGTCGCAGTACAACACAAGTTGCTACTCTATAGTCGCAGTACTACGGAAGTTGCTACTGTATAGTCGCAGTACAACACAAGTTGCTACTCTATAGTCGCAGTACTACGGAAATTGCTACTGTATAGTCGCAGTACTACACAAGTTGGTACTGTATAGTCGCAGTACAACACAAGTTGCTACTCTATAGTCGCAGTACTACGGAAGTTGCTACTGTATAGTCGCAGTACTACACAAGATGCTACTCTATAGTCGCAGTACTACGGAAGTTGCTACTGTATAGTCGCAGTACTACGGAAGTTGCTACTGTATAGTCGCAGTACTACACAAGTTGCTAGTCTATAGTCGCAGTACTACACAAGTTGCTACTGTATAGTCGCAGTACTACACAAGTTGCTACTGTATAGTCGCAGTACTACACAAGTTGCTACTCTATAGTCGCAGTACTACGGAAGTTGCTACTGTATAGTCGCAGTACAACACAAGTTGCTACTCTATAGTCGCAGTACTACATAAGTTGCTACTCTATAGTCGCAGTACTACACAAGTTGCTACTCTATAGTCGCAGTACTACACAAGTTGCTAGTCTAAAGTCGCAGTACTACACAAGTTGCTACTGTATAGTCGCAGTACTACACAAGTTGCTACTGTATAGTCGCAGTACTACACAAGTTGCTACTGTATAGTCGCAGTACTACACAAGTTGCTACTGTATAGTCGCAGTACTACACAAGTTGCTACTGTATAGTCGCAGTACTACACAAGTTGCTACTCTATAGTCGCAGTACTACGGAAGTTGCTACTGTATAGTCGCAGTACAACACAAGTTGCTACTCTATAGTCGCAGTACTACGGAAGTTGCTACTGTATAGTCGCAGTACAACACAAGTTGCTACTCTATAGTCGCAGTACTACGGAAGTTGCTACTGTATAGTCGCAGTACTACACAAGTTGCCAGTCTATAGTCGCAGTACTACACAAGTTGCTACTGTATAGTCGCAGTACTACACAAGTTGCTACTGTATAGTCGCAGTACTACACAAGTTGCTACTCTATAGTCGCAGTACTACGGAAGTTGCTACTGTATAGTCGCAGTACAACACAAGTTGCTACTCTATAGTCGCAGTACTACATAAGTTGCTACTCTATAGTCGCAGTACTACACAAGTTGCTACTCTATAGTCGCAGTACTACACAAGTTGCTAGTCTATAGTCGCAGTACTACACAAGTTGCTACTGTATAGTCGCAGTACTACACAAGTTGCTACTGTATAGTCGCAGTACTACACAAGTTGCTACTGTATAGTCGCAGTACTACACAAGTTGCTACTGTATAGTCGCAGTACTACACAAGTTGCTACTGTATAGTCGCAGTACTACACAAGTTGCTACTCTATAGTCGCAGTACTACGGAAGTTGCTACTGTATAGTCGCAGTACAACACAAGTTGCTACTCTATAGTCGCAGTACTACGGAAGTTGCTACTGTATAGTCGCAGTACAACACAAGTTGCTAGTCTATAGTCGCAGTACTACACAAGTTGCTACTGTATAGTCGCAGTACTACACAAGTTGCTACTGTATAGTCGCAGTACTACACAAGTTGCTACTCTATAGTCGCAGTACTACGGAAGTTGCTACTGTATAGTCGCAGTACAACACAAGTTGCTACTCTATAGTCGCAGTACTACATAAGTTGCTACTCTATAGTCGCAGTACTACACAAGTTGCTACTCTATAGTCGCAGTACTACACAAGTTGCTAGTCTATAGTCGCAGTACTACACAAGTTGCTACTGTATAGTCGCAGTACTACACAAGTTGCTACTGTATAGTCGCAGTACTACACAAGTTGCTACTGTATAGTCGCAGTACTACACAAGTTGCTACTGTATAGTCGCAGTACTACACAAGTTGCTACTCTATAGTCGCAGTACTACGGAAGTTGCTACTGTATAGTCGCAGTACAACACAAGTTGCTACTCTATAGTCGCAGTACTACGGAAGTTGCTACTGTATAGTCGCAGTACAACACAAGTTGCTACTCTATAGTCGCAGTTCTACGGAAGTTGCTACTGTATAGTCGCAGTACTACACAAGTTGCTACTGTATAGTCGCAGTACTACACAAGTTGCTACTCTATAGTCGCAGTACTACGCAAGTTGCTACTGTATAGTCGCAGTACAACACAAGTTGCTACTCTATAGTCGCAGTACTACACAAGTTGCTACTGTATAGTCGCAGTACTACACAAGTTGCTACTCTATAGTCGCAGTACTACGGAAGTTGCTACTGTATATTCGCAGTACTACGGAAGTTGCTACTGTATAGTCGCAGTACTACACAAGTTGCTAGTCTATAGTCGCAGTACTACACAAGTTGCTACTGTATAGTCGCAGTACTACACAAGTTGCTACTGTATAGTCGCAGTACTACACAAGTTGCTACTGTATAGTCGCAGTACTACACAAGTTGCTACTGTATAGTCGCAGTACTACACAAGTTGCTACTCTATAGTCGCAGTACTACGGAAGTTGCTACTGTATAGTCGCAGTACAACACAAGTTGCTACTCTATAGTCGCAGTACTACGGAAGTTGCTACTGTATAGTCGCAGTACTACACAAGTTGCTAGTCTATAGTCGCAGTACTACACAAGTTGCTACTGTATAGTCGCAGTACTACGGAAGTTGCTACTGTATAGTCGCAGTACAACACAAGTTGCTACTCTATAGTCGCAGTACTACATAAGTTGCTACTGTATAGTCGCAGTACAACACAAGTTGCTACTCTATAGTCGCAGTACTACATAAGTTGCTACACTATAGTCGCAGTACTACACAAGTTGCTACTCTATAGTCGCAGTACTACACAAGTTGCTAGTCTATAGTCGCAGTACTACACAAGTTGCTACTGTATAGTCGCAGTACTACACAAGTTGCTACTGTATAGTCGCAGTACTACACAAGTTGCTACTGTATAGTCGCAGTACTACACAAGTTGCTACTCTATAGTCGCAGTACTACGGAAGTTGCTACTGTATAGTCGCAGTACAACACAAGTTGCTAGTCTATAGTCGCAGTACTACACAAGTTGCTACTGTATAGTCGCAGTACTACACAAGTTGCTACTGTATAGTCGCAGTACTACACAAGTTGCTACTCTATAGTCGCAGTACTACGGAAGTTGCTACTGTATAGTCGCAGTACAACACAAGTTGCTACTCTATAGTCGCAGTACTACATAAGTTGCTACACTATAGTCGCAGTACTTCACAAGTTGCTACTCTATAGTCGCAGTACTACACAAGTTGCTAGTCTATAGTCGCAGTACTACACAAGTTGCTACTGTATAGTCGCAGTACTACACAAGTTGCTACTGTATAGTCGCAGTACTACACAAGTTGCTACTGTATAGTCGCAGTACTACACAAGTTGCTACTGTATAGTCGCAGTACTACACAAGTTGCTACTGTATAGTCGCAGTACTACACAAGTTGCTACTGTATAGTCGCAGTACTACACAAGTTGCTACTCTATAGTCGCAGTACTACGGAAGTTGCTACTGTATAGTCGCAGTACAACACAAGTTGCTACTCTATAGTCGCAGTACTACGGAAGTTGCTACTGTATAGTCGCAGTACTACACAAGTTGCTACTGTATAGTCGCAGTACTACACAAGTTGCTACTGTATAGTCGCAGTACTACACAAGTTGCTACTCTATAGTCGCAGTACTACGGAAGTTGCAACTGTATAGTCGCAGTACAACACAAGTTGCTACTCTATAGTCGCAGTACTACGGAAGTTGCTACTGTATAGTCGCAGTACAACACAAGTTGCTACTCTATAGTCGCAGTACTACGGAAGTTGCTACTGTATAGTCGCAGTACTACACAAGTTGCTACTGTATAGTCGCGGTACTACACAAGTTGCTACTCTATAGTCGCAGTACTACGCAAGTTGCTACTGTATAGTCGCAGTACAACACAAGTTGCTACTCTATAGTCGCAGTACTACGGAAGTTGCTACTGTATAGTCGCAGTACTACACAAGTTGCTACTCTATAGTCGCAGTACTACGGAAGTTGCTACTGTATAGTCGCAGAACAACACAAGTTGCTACTCTATAGTCGCAGTACTACACAAGTTGCTAGTCTATAGTCGCAGTACTACACAAGTTGCTACTGTATAGTCGCAGTACTACACAAGTTGCTACTGTATAGTCGCAGTACTACACAAGTTGCTACTCTATAGTCGCAGTACTACGGAAGTTGCTACTGTATAGTCGCAGTACAACACAAGTTGCTACTCTATAGTCGCAGTACTACATAAGTTGCTACTCTATAGTCGCAGTACTACACAAGTTGCTACTCTATAGTCGCAGTACTACACAAGTTGCTAGTCTATAGTCGCAGTACTACACAAGTTGCTACTGTATAGTCGCAGTACTACACAAGTTGCTACTGTATAGTCGCAGTACTACACAAGTTGCTACTGTATAGTCGCAGTACTACACAAGTTGCTACTGTATAGTCGCAGTACTACACAAGTTGCTACTGTATAGTCGCAGTACTACACAAGTTGCTACTGTATAGTCGCAGTACAACACAAGTTGCTACTCTATAGTCGCAGTACTACGGAAGTTGCTACTGTATAGTCGCAGTACAACACAAGTTGCTACTCTATAGTCGCAGTACTACGGAAGTTGCTACTGTATAGTCGCAGTACTACACAAGTTGCTACTGTATAGTCGCAGTACTACACAAGTTGCTACTCTATAGTCGCAGTACAACACAAGTTGCTACTCTATAGTCGCAGTACTACGGAAGTTGCTACTGTATAGTCGCAGTACAACACAAGTTGCTACTCTATAGTCGCAGTACTACGGAAGTTGCTACTGTATAGTCGCAGTACTACACAAGTTGCTACTGTATAGTCGCAGTACTACACAAGTTGCTACTCTATAGTCGCAGTACTACGCAAGTTGCTACTGTATAGTCGCAGTACAACACAAGTTGCTACTCTATAGTCGCAGTACTACGGAAGTTGCTACTGTATAGTCGCAGTACTACGGAAGTTGCTACTGTATAGTCGCAGTACTACACAAGTTGCTACTGTATAGTCGCAGTACTACACAAGTTGCTACTGTATAGTCGCAGTACAACACAAGTTGCTACTCTATAGTCGCAGTACTACGGAAGTTGCTACTGTATAGTCGCAGTACTACACAAGTTGCTACTGTATAGTCGCAGTACTACACAAGTTGCTACTGCATAGTCGCAGTACTACACAAGTTGCTACTGTATAGTCGTAGTACTACACAAGTTGCTACTCTATAGTCGCAGTACTACGGAAGTTGCTACTGTATAGTCGCAGTACTACACAAGTTGCTACTGTATAGTCGCAGTACTACACAAGTTGCTACTGTATAGTCGCAGTACTACACAAGTTGCTACTGTATAGTCGCAGTACAACACAAGTTGCTACTCTATAGTCGCAGTACTACGGAAGTTGCTACTGTATAGTCGCAGTACTACACAAGTTGCTACTGTATAGTCGCAGTACAACACAAGTTGCTACTCTATAGTCGCAGTACTACGGAAGTTGCTACTGTATAGTCGCAGTACAACACAAGTTGCTACTCTATAGTCGCAGTACTACGGAAGTTGCTACTGTATAGTCGCAGTACTACACAAGTTGCTACTGTATAGTCGCAGTACTACACAAATTGCTACTGTATAGTCGCAGTACTGCACAAGTTGCTACTGTATAGTCGCAGTACTACACAAGTTGCTACTCTATAGTCGCAGTACTACGGAAGTTGCTTCTGTATAGTCGCAGTACAACACAAGTTGCTACTCTATAGTCGCAGTACTACGGAAGTTGCTACTGTATAGTCGCAGTACAACACAAGTTGCTACTCTATAGTCGCAGTACTACGGAAGTTGCTACTGTATAGTCGCAGTACTACACAAGTTGCTACTGTATAGTCGCAGTACTACACAAGTTGCTACTCTATAGTCGCAGTACTACGCAAGTTGCTACTGTATAGTCGCAGTACAACACAAGTTGCTACTCTATAGTCGCAGTACTACGGAAGTTGCTACTGTATAGTCGCAGTACTACACAAGTTGCTACTCTATAGTCGCAGTACTACGGAAGTTGCTACTGTATAGTCGCAGTACAACACAAGTTGCTACTCTATAGTCGCAGTACTACGGAAGTTGCTACTGTATAGTCGCAGTACTACACAAGTTGCTACTCTATAGTCGCAGTACTACGGAAGTTGCTACTGTATAGTCGCAGTACTACACAAGTTGCTACTCTATAGTCGCAGTACTACGGAAGTTGCTACTGTATAGTCGCAGTACTACACAAGTTGCTACTCTATAGTCGCAGTACTACGGAAGTTGCTACTGTATAGTCGCAGTACAACACAAGTTGCTACTCTATAGTCGCAGTACTACGGAAGTTGCTACTGTATAGTCGCAGTACTACACAAGTTGCTACTGTATAGTCGCAGTACTACACAAGTTGCTACTCTATAGTCGCAGTACTACGCAAGTTGCTACTGTATAGTCGCAGTACAACACAAGTTGCTACTCTATAGTCGCAGTACTACGGAAGTTGCTACTGTATAGTCGCAGTACTACACAAGTTGCTACTCTATAGTCGCAGTACTACGGAAGTTGCTACTGTATAGTCGCAGTACAACACAAGTTGCTACTCTATAGTCGCAGTACTACGGAAGTTGCTACTGTATAGTCGCAGTACTACACAAGTTGCTACTCTATAGTCGCAGTACTACGGAAGTTGCTACTGTATAGTCGCAGTACAACACAAGTTGCTACTCTATAGTCGCAGTACTACGGAAGTTGCTACTGTATAGTCGCAGTACTACACAAGTTGCTACTCTATAGTCGCAGTACTACGGAAGTTGCTACTGTATAGTCGCAGTACTACACAAGTTGCTACTCTATAGTCGCAGTACTACGCAAGTTGCTACTGTGTAGTCGCAGTACTACACAAGTTGCTACTCTATAGTCGCAGTACTACGGAAGTTGCTACTGTATAGTCGCAGTACAACACAAGTTGCTACTCTATAGTCGCAGTACTACACAAGTTGCTAGTCTATAGTCGCAGTACTACACAAGTTGCTACTGTATAGTCGCAGTACTACACAACTTGCTACTGTATAGTCGCAGTACGACACAAGTTGCTACTGTATAGTCGCAGTACTACACAAGTTGCTACTGTATAGTCGCAGTACTACACAAGTTGCTACTGTATAGTCGCAGTACAACACAAGTTGCTACTCTATAGTCGCAGTACTACGGAAGTTGCTACTGTATAGTCGCAGTACTACACAAGTTGCTACTCTATAGTCGCAGTACTACGGAAGTTGCTACTGTATAGTCGCAGTACAACACAAGTTGCTACTCTATAGTCGCAGTACTACGGAAGTTGCTACTGTATAGTCGCAGTACTACACAAGTTGCTACTCTATAGTCGCAGTACTACGGAAGTTGCTACTGTATAGTCGCAGTACAACACAAGTTGCTACTCTATAGTCGCAGTACTACGGAAGTTGCTACTGTATAGTCGCAGTACTACACAAGTTGCTACTCTATAGTCGCAGTACTACGGAAGTTGCTACTGTATAGTCGCAGTACTACACAAGTTGCTACTCTATAGTCGCAGTACTACGCAAGTTGCTACTGTGTAGTCGCAGTACTACACAAGTTGCTACTCTATAGTCGCAGTACTACGGAAGTTGCTACTGTATAGTCGCAGTACAACACAAGTTGCTACTCTATAGTCGCAGTACTACACAAGTTGCTAGTCTATAGTCGCAGTACTACACAAGTTGCTACTGTATAGTCGCAGTACTACACAAGTTGCTACTGTATAGTCGCAGTACAACACAAGTTGCTACTCTATAGTCGCAGTACTACGGAAGTTGCTACTGTATAGTCGCAGTACAACACAAGTTGCTACTCTATAGTCGCAGTACTACGGAAGTTGCTACTGTATAGTCGCAGTACTACACAAGTTGCTACTGTATAGTCGCAGTACTACACAAGTTGCTACTCTATAGTCGCAGTACAACACAAGTTGCTACTCTATAGTCGCAGTACTACGGAAGTTGCTACTGTATAGTCGCAGTACAACACAAGTTGCTACTCTATAGTCGCAGTACTACGGAAGTTGCTACTGTATAGTCGCAGTACTACACAAGTTGCTACTGTATAGTCGCAGTACTACACAAGTTGCTACTCTATAGTCGCAGTACTACGCAAGTTGCTACTGTATAGTCGCAGTACAACACAAGTTGCTACTCTATAGTCGCAGTACTACGGAAGTTGCTACTGTATAGTCGCAGTACTACGGAAGTTGCTACTGTATAGTCGCAGTACTACACAAGTTGCTACTGTATAGTCGCAGTACTACACAAGTTGCTACTGTATAGTCGCAGTACAACACAAGTTGCTACTCTATAGTCGCAGTACTACGGAAGTTGCTACTGTATAGTCGCAGTACTACACAAGTTGCTACTGTATAGTCGCAGTACTACACAAGTTGCTACTGCATAGTCGCAGTACTACACAAGTTGCTACTGTATAGTCGTAGTACTACACAAGTTGCTACTCTATAGTCGCAGTACTACGGAAGTTGCTACTGTATAGTCGCAGTACTACACAAGTTGCTACTGTATAGTCGCAGTACTACACAAGTTGCTACTGTATAGTCGCAGTACTACACAAGTTGCTACTGTATAGTCGCAGTACAACACAAGTTGCTACTCTATAGTCGCAGTACTACGGAAGTTGCTACTGTATAGTCGCAGTACTACACAAGTTGCTACTGTATAGTCGCAGTACAACACAAGTTGCTACTCTATAGTCGCAGTACTACGGAAGTTGCTACTGTATAGTCGCAGTACAACACAAGTTGCTACTCTATAGTCGCAGTACTACGGAAGTTGCTACTGTATAGTCGCAGTACTACACAAGTTGCTACTGTATAGTCGCAGTACTACACAAGTTGCTACTGTATAGTCGCAGTACTGCACAAGTTGCTACTGTATAGTCGCAGTACTACACAAGTTGCTACTCTATAGTCGCAGTACTACGGAAGTTGCTTCTGTATAGTCGCAGTACAACACAAGTTGCTACTCTATAGTCGCAGTACTACGGAAGTTGCTACTGTATAGTCGCAGTACAACACAAGTTGCTACTCTATAGTCGCAGTACTACGGAAGTTGCTACTGTATAGTCGCAGTACTACACAAGTTGCTACTGTATAGTCGCAGTACTACACAAGTTGCTACTCTATAGTCGCAGTACTACGCAAGTTGCTACTGTATAGTCGCAGTACAACACAAGTTGCTACTCTATAGTCGCAGTACTACGGAAGTTGCTACTGTATAGTCGCAGTACTACACAAGTTGCTACTCTATAGTCGCAGTACTACGGAAGTTGCTACTGTATAGTCGCAGTACAACACAAGTTGCTACTCTATAGTCGCAGTACTACGGAAGTTGCTACTGTATAGTCGCAGTACTACACAAGTTGCTACTCTATAGTCGCAGTACTACGGAAGTTGCTACTGTATAGTCGCAGTACTACACAAGTTGCTACTCTATAGTCGCAGTACTACGGAAGTTGCTACTGTATAGTCGCAGTACTACACAAGTTGCTACTCTATAGTCGCAGTACTACGGAAGTTGCTACTGTATAGTCGCAGTACAACACAAGTTGCTACTCTATAGTCGCAGTACTACGGAAGTTGCTACTGTATAGTCGCAGTACTACACAAGTTGCTACTGTATAGTCGCAGTACTACACAAGTTGCTACTCTATAGTCGCAGTACTACGCAAGTTGCTACTGTATAGTCGCAGTACAACACAAGTTGCTACTCTATAGTCGCAGTACTACGGAAGTTGCTACTGTATAGTCGCAGTACTACACAAGTTGCTACTCTATAGTCGCAGTACTACGGAAGTTGCTACTGTATAGTCGCAGTACAACACAAGTTGCTACTCTATAGTCGCAGTACTACGGAAGTTGCTACTGTATAGTCGCAGTACTACACAAGTTGCTACTCTATAGTCGCAGTACTACGGAAGTTGCTACTGTATAGTCGCAGTACAACACAAGTTGCTACTCTATAGTCGCAGTACTACGGAAGTTGCTACTGTATAGTCGCAGTACTACACAAGTTGCTACTCTATAGTCGCAGTACTACGGAAGTTGCTACTGTATAGTCGCAGTACTACACAAGTTGCTACTCTATAGTCGCAGTACTACGCAAGTTGCTACTGTGTAGTCGCAGTACTACACAAGTTGCTACTCTATAGTCGCAGTACTACGGAAGTTGCTACTGTATAGTCGCAGTACAACACAAGTTGCTACTCTATAGTCGCAGTACTACACAAGTTGCTAGTCTATAGTCGCAGTACTACACAAGTTGCTACTGTATAGTCGCAGTACTACACAACTTGCTACTGTATAGTCGCAGTACGACACAAGTTGCTACTGTATAGTCGCAGTACTACACAAGTTGCTACTGTATAGTCGCAGTACTACACAAGTTGCTACTGTATAGTCGCAGTACTACACAAGTTGCTACTCTATAGTCGCAGTACTACGGAAGTTGCTACTGTATAGTCGCAGTACAACACAAGTTGCTACTCTATAGTCGCAGTACTACGGAAGTTGCTACTGTATAGTCGCAGTACAACACAAGTTGCTACTCTATAGTCGCAGTACTACGGAAGTTGCTACTGTATAGTCGCAGTACTACACAAGTTGCTACTGTATAGTCGCAGTACTACACAAGTTGCTACTCTATAGTCGCAGTACTACGCAAGTTGCTACTGTATAGTCGCAGTACAACACAAGTTGCTACTCTATAGTCGCAGTACTACGGAAGTTGCTACTGTATAGTCGCAGTACTACACAAGTTGCTACTCTATAGTCGCAGTACTACGGAAGTTGCTACTGTATAGTCGCAGTACAACACAAGTTGCTACTCTATAGTCGCAGTACTACGGAAGTTGCTACTGTATAGTCGCAGTACAACACAAGTTGCTACTCTATAGTCGCAGTACTACGGAAGTTGCTACTGTATAGTCGTAGTACTACACAAGTTGCTACTGTATAGTCGCAGTACTACACAAGTTGCTACTGTATAGTCGCAGTACTACACAAGTTGCTACTGTATAGTCGCAGTACTACACAAGTTGCTACTCTATAGTCGCAGTACTACAGAAGTTGCTACTGTATAGTCGCAGTACAACACAAGTTGCTACTCTATAGTCGCAGTACTACGGAAGTTGCTACTGTATAGTCGCAGTACAACACAAGTTGCTACTCTATAGTCGCAGTACTACGGAAGTTGCTACTGTATAGTCGCAGTACTACACAAGTTGCTACTGTATAGTCGCAGTACTACACAAGTTGCTACTCTATAGTCGCAGTACTACGCAAGTTGCTACTGTATAGTCGCAGTACAACACAAGTTGCTACTCTATAGTCGCAGTACTACGGAAGTTGCTACTGTATAGTCGCAGTACTACACAAGTTGCTACTGTATAGTCGCAGTACTACACAAGTTGCTACTCTATAGTCGCAGTACTACGCAAGTTGCTACTGTATAGTCGCAGTACAACACAAGTTGCTACTCTATAGTCACAGTACTACGGAAGTTGCTACTGTATAGTCGCAGTACTACACAAGTTGCTACTCTATAGTCGCAGTACTACGGAAGTTGCTACTGTATAGTCGCAGTACTACGGAAGTTGCTACTGTATAGTCGCAGTACTACACAAGTTGCTACTGTATAGTCGCAGTACTACACAAGTTGCTACTCTATAGTCGCAGTACTACGGAAGTTGCTACTGTATAGTCGCAGTACTACACAAGTTGCTACTGTATAGTCGCAGTACTACACAAGTTGCTACTCTATAGTCGCAGTACTACGCAAGTTGCTACTGTATAGTCGCAGTACAACACAAATTGCTACTCTATAGTCACAGTACTACGGAAGTTGCTACTGTATAGTCGCAGTACTACACAAGTTGCTACTCTATAGTCGCAGTACTACGGAAGTTGCTACTGTATAGTCGCAGTACTACGGAAGTTGCTACTGTATAGTCGCAGTACTACACAAGTTGCTACTGTATAGTCGCAGTACTACACAAGTTGCTACTCTATAGTCGCAGTACTACGGAAGTTGCTACTGTATAGTCGCAGTACTACACATGTTGCTACTCTATAGTCGCAGTACTACGGAAGTTGCTACTGTATAGTCGCAGTACTACACAAGTTGCTACTGTATAGTCGCAGTACTACACAAGTTGCTACTGCATAGTCGCAGTACTACACAAGTTGCTACTGTATAGTCGCAGTACAACACAAGTTGCTACTCTATAGTCGCAGTACTACGGAAGTTGCTACTGTATAGTCGCAGTACAACACAAGTTGCTACTCTATAGTCGCAGTACTACGGAAGTTGCTACTGTATAGTCGCAGTACTACACAAGTTGCTACTGTATAGTCGCAGTACTACACAAGTTGCTACTCTATAGTCGCAGTACTACGGAAGTTGCTACTGTATAGTCGCAGTACAACACAAGTTGCTACTCTATAGTCGCAGTACTACGCAAGTTGCTACTGTATAGTCGCAGTACAACACAAGTTGCTACTCTATAGTCGCAGTACTACGGAAGTTGCTACTGTATAGTCGCAGTACTACACAAGTTGCTACTCTATAGTCGCAGTACTACGGAAGTTGCTACTGTATAGTCGCAGTACTACGGAAGTTGCTACTGTATAGTCGCAGTACTACACAAGTTGCTACTGTATAGTCGCAGTACTACACAAGTTGCTACTCTATAGTCGCAGTACTACGGAAGTTGCTACTGTATAGTCGCAGTACTACACATGTTGCTACTCTATAGTCGCAGTACTACGGAAGTTGCTACTGTATAGTCGCAGTACTACACAAGTTGCTACTGTATAGTCGCAGTACTACACAAGTTGCTTCTGCATAGTCGCAGTACTACACAAGTTGCTACTGTATAGTCGCAGTACTACACAAGTTGCTACTGTATAGTCGCAGTACTACACAAGTTGCTACTCTATAGTCGCAGTACTACGGAAGTTGCTACTGTATAGTCGCAGTACAACACAAGTTGCTACACTATAGTCACAGTACTACACAAGTTGCTACTCTATAGTCGCAGTACTACACAAGTTGCTAGTCTATAGTCGCAGTACTACACAAGTTGCTACTGTATAGTCGCAGTACTACACAAGTTGCTACTCTATAGTCGCAGTACTACACAAGTTGCTAGTCTATAGTCGCAGTACTACACAAGTTGCTACTGTATAGACGCAGTACTACACAAGTTGCTACTGTATAGTCGCAGTACTACACAAGTTGCTACAGTATAGTCGCAGTACTACGGAAGTTGCTACTGTATAGTCGCAGTACTACACAAGTTGCTACTGTATAGTCGCAGTACTACACAAGTTGCTACTCTATAGTCGCAGTACTATACAAGTTGCTACTGTATAGTCGCAGTACAACACAAGTTGCTACTCTATAGTCGCAGTACTACGGAAGTTGCTACTGTATAGTCGCAGTACAACACAAGTTGCTACTCTATAGTCGCAGTACTACGGAAGTTGCTACTGTATAGTCGCAGTACTACACAAGTTGCTACTGTATAGTCGCAGTACTACACAAGTTGCTACTCTATAGTCGCAGTACTACGGAAGTTGCTACTGTATAGACGCAGTACAACACAAGTTGCTACTCTATAGTCGCAGTACTACGGAAGTTGCTACTGTATAGTCGCAGTACTACACAAGTTGCTACTGTATAGTCGCAGTACTACACAAGTTGCTACTCTATAGTCGCAGTACTACGGAAGTTGCTACTGTATAGTCGCAGTACAACACAAGTTGCTACTCTATAGTCGCAGTACTACGGAAGTTGCTACTGTATAGTCGCAGTACTACACAAGTTGCTATTGTATAGTCGCAGTACTACACAAGTTGCTACTCTATAGTCGCAGTACTACGGAAGTTGCTACTGTATAGACGCAGTACAACACAAGTTGCTTCTCTATAGTCGCAGTACTACGGAAGTTGCTACTGTATAGTCGCAGTACTACACAAGTTGCTACTGTATAGTCGCAGTACAACACAAGTTGCTACTCTATAGTCGCAGTACTACGGAAGTTGCTACTGTATAGTCGCAGTACTACGGAAGTTGCTACTGTATAGTCGCAGTACAACACAAGTTGCTACTCTATAGTCGCAGTACTACGGAAGTTGCTACTGTATAGTCGCAGTACTACACAAGTTGCTACTGTATAGTCGCAGTACTACACAAGTTGCTACTGTATAGTCGCAGTACTACACAAGTTGCTACTGTATAGTCGCAGTACTACACAAGTTGCTACTGTATAGTCGCAGTACTACACAAGTTGCTACTCTATAGTCGCAGTACTACGGAAGTTGCTACTGTATAGTCGCAGTACTACACAAGTTGCCACTCTATAGTCGCAGTACTACGGAAGTTGCTACTGTATAGTCGCAGTACAACACAAGTTGCTACTCTATAGTCGCAGTACTACGGAAGTTGCTACTGTATAGTCGCAGTACTACACAAGTTGCTACTCTATAGTCGCAGTACTACGGAAGTTGCTACTGTATAGTCGCAGTACAACACAAGTTGCTACTCTATAGTCGCAGTACTACGGAAGTTGCTACTGTATAGTCGCAGTACAACACAAGTTGCTACTCTATAGTCGCAGTACTACACAAGTTGCTAGTCTATAGTCGCAGTACTACACAAGTTGCTACTGTATAGTCGCAGTACTACACAAGTTGCTACTGTATAGTCGCAGTACGACACAAGTTGCTACTGTATAGTCGCAGTACTACACAAGTTGCTACTGTATAGTCGCAGTACTACACAAGTTGCTACTGTATAGTCGCAGTACTACACAAGTTGCTACTCTATAGTCGCAGTACTACGGAAGTTGCTACTGTATAGTCGCAGTACAACACAAGTTGCTACTCTATAGTCGCAGTACTACGGAAGTTGCTACTGTATAGTCGCAGTACAACACAAGTTGCTACTCTATAGTCGCAGTACTACGGAAGTTGCTACTGTATAGTCGCAGTACTACACAAGTTGCTACTGTATAGTCGCAGTACTACACAAGTTGCTACTCTATAGTCGCAGTACTACGCAAGTTGCTACTGTATAGTCGCAGTACAACACAAGTTGCTACTCTATAGTCGCAGTACTACGGAAGTTGCTACTGTATAGTCGCAGTACTACACAAGTTGCTACTCTATAGTCGCAGTACTACGGAAGTTGCTACTGTATAGTCGCAGTACAACACAAGTTGCTACTCTATAGTCGCAGTACTACGGAAGTTGCTACTGTATAGTCGCAGTACTACACAAGTTGCTACTCTATAGTCGCAGTACTACGGAAGTTGCTACTGTATAGTCGCAGTACAACACAAGTTGCTACTCTATAGTCGCAGTACTACATAAGTTGCTACTCTATAGTCGCAGTACTACACAAGTTGCTACTCTATAGTCGCAGTACTACACAAGTTGCTAGTCTATAGTCGCAGTACTACACAAGTTGCTACTGTATAGTCGCAGTACTACACAAGTTGCTACTGTATAGTCGCAGTACTACACAAGTTGCTACAGTATAGTCGCAGTACTATGGAAGTTGCTACTGTATAGTCGCAGTACTACACAAGTTGCTACTGTATAGTCGCAGTACTACACAAGTTGCTACTCTATAGTCGCAGTACTACACAAGTTGCTACTGTATAGTCGCAGTACAACACAAGTTGCTACTCTATAGTCGCAGTACTACGGAAGTTGCTACTGTATAGTCGCAGTACAACACAAGTTGCTACTCTATAGTCGCAGTACTACGGAAGTTGCTACTGTATAGTCGCAGTACTACACAAGTTGCTACTGTATAGTCGCAGTACTACACAAGTTGCTACTCTATAGTCGCAGTACTACGGAAGTTGCTACTGTATAGACGCAGTACAACACAAGTTGCTACTCTATAGTCGCAGTACTACGGAAGTTGCTACTGTATAGTCGCAGTACTACACAAGTTGCTACTGTATAGTCGCAGTACTACACAAGTTGCTACTCTATAGTCGCAGTACTACGGAAGTTGCTACTGTATAGTCGCAGTACAACACAAGTTGCTACTCTATAGTCGCAGTACTACGGAAATTGCTACTGTATAGTCGCAGTACTACACAAGTTGCTACTGTATAGTCGCAGTACTACACAAGTTGCTACTCTATAGTCGCAGTACTACGGAAGTTGCTACTGTATAGACGCAGTACAACACAAGTTGCTACTCTATAGTCGCAGTACTACGGAAGTTGCTACTGTATAGTCGCAGTACTACACAAGTTGCTACTGTATAGTCGCAGTACAACACAAGTTGCTACTCTATAGTCGCAGTACTACGGAAGTTGCTACTGTATAGTCGCAGTACTACACAAGTTGCTACTCTATAGTCGCAGTACTACGGAAGTTGCTACTGTATAGTCGCAGTACTACGGAAGTTGCTACTGTATAGTCGCAGTACAACACAAGTTGCTACTCTATAGTCGCAGTACTACGGAAGTTGCTACTGTATAGTCGCAGTACTACACAAGTTGCTACTGTATAGTCGCAGTACTACACAAGTTGCTACTGTATACTCGCAGTACTACACAAGTTGCTACTGTATAGTCGCAGTACTACACAAGTTGCTACTGTATAGTCGCAGTACTACACAAGTTGCTACTCTATAGTCGCAGTACTACGGAAGTTGCTACTGTATAGTCGCAGTACTACACAAGTTGCTACTCTATAGTCGCAGTACTACACAAGTTGCTACTCTATAGTCGCAGTACTACACAAGTTGCTAGTCTATAGTCGCAGTAATACACAAGTTGCTACTGTATAGTCGCAGTACTACACAAGTTGCTACTGTATAGTCGCAGTACGACACAAGTTGCTACTGTATAGTCGCAGTACTACACAAGTTGCTACTGTATAGTCGCAGTACTACACAAGTTGCTACTGTATAGTCGCAGTACAACACAAGTTGCTACTCTATAGTCGCAGTACTACGGAAGTTGCTACTGTATAGTCGCAGTACTACACAAGTTGCTACTCTATAGTCGCAGTACTACGGAAGTTGCTACTGTATAGTCGCAGTACAACACAAGTTGCTACTCTATAGTCGCAGTACTACGGAAGTTGCTACTGTATAGTCGCAGTACTACACAAGTTGCTACTCTATAGTCGCAGTACTACGGAAGTTGCTACTGTATAGTCGCAGTACAACACAAGTTGCTACTCTATAGTCGCAGTACTACGGAAGTTGCTACTGTATAGTCGCAGTACAACACAAGTTGCTACTCTATAGTCGCAGTACTACACAAGTTGCTAGTCTATAGTCGCAGTACTACACAAGTTGCTACTGTATAGTCGCAGTACTACACAAGTTGCTACTGTATAGTCGCAGTACAACACAAGTTGCTACTCTATAGTCGCAGTACTACACAAGTTGCTAGTCTATAGTCGCAGTACTACACAAGTTGCTACTGTATAGTCGCAGTACTACACAAGTTGCTACTGTATAGTCGCAGTACGACACAAGTTGCTACTGTATAGTCGCAGTACTACACAAGTTGCTACTGTATAGTCGCAGTACTACACAAGTTGCTACTGTATAGTCGCAGTACTACACAAGTTGCTACTCTATAGTCGCAGTACTACGGAAGTTGCTACTGTATAGTCGCAGTACAACACAAGTTGCTACTCTATAGTCGCAGTACTACGGAAGTTGCTACTGTATAGTCGCAGTACAACACAAGTTGCTACTCTATAGTCGCAGTACTACGGAAGTTGCTACTGTATAGTCGCAGTACTACGGAAGTTGCTACTCTATAGTCGCAGTACTACGGAAGTTGCTACTGTATAGTCGCAGTACTACGGAAGTTGCTACTGTATAGTCGCAGTACTACACAAGTTGCTACTCTATAGTCGCAGTACTACGGAAGTTGCTACTGTATAGTCGCAGTACAACACAAGTTGCTACTCTATAGTCGCAGTACTACGGAAGTTGCTACTGTATAGTCGCAGTACAACACAAGTTGCTACTCTATAGTCGCAGTACTACACAAGTTGCTAGTCTATAGTCGCAGTACTACACAAGTTGCTACTGTATAGTCGCAGTACTACACAAGTTGCTACTGTATAGTCGCAGTACGACACAAGTTGCTACTGTATAGTCGCAGTACTACACAAGTTGCTACTGTATAGTCGCAGTACTACACAAGTTGCTACTGTATAGTCGCAGTACTACACAAGTTGCTACTCTATAGTCGCAGTACTACGGAAGTTGCTACTGTATAGTCGCAGTACAACACAAGTTGCTACTCTATAGTCGCAGTACTACGGAAGTTGCTACTGTATAGTCGCAGTACAACACAAGTTGCTACTCTATAGTCGCAGTACTACGGAAGTTGCTACTGTATAGTCGCAGTACTACACAAGTTGCTACTCTATAGTCGCAGTACTACGGAAGTTGCTACTGTATAGTCGCAGTACTACACAAGTTGCTACTCTATAGTCGCAGTACTACGGAAGTTGCTACTGTATAGTCGCAGTACTACGGAAGTTGCTACTGTATAGTCGCAGTACTACACAAGTTGCTACTGTATAGTCGCAGTACTACACAAGTTGCTACTCTATAGTCGCAGTACTACGGAAGTTGCTACTGTATAGTCGCAGTACTACACATGTTGCTACTCTATAGTCGCAGTACTACGGAAGTTGCTACTGTATAGTCGCAGTACTACACAAGTTGCTACTGTATAGTCGCAGTACTACACAAGTTGCTTCTGCATAGTCGCAGTACTACACAAGTTGCTACTGTATAGTCGCAGTACTACACAAGTTGCTACTCTATAGTCGCAGTACTACGGAAGTTGCTACTGTATAGTCGCAGTACAACACAAGTTGCTACTCTATAGTCGCAGTACTACATAAGTTGCTACACTATAGTCACAGTACTACACAAGTTGCTACTCTATAGTCGCAGTACTACACAAGTTGCTAGTCTATAGTCGCAGTACTACACAAGTTGCTACTGTATAGTCGCAGTACTACACAAGTTGCTACTCTATAGTCGCAGTACTACACAAGTTGCTAGTCTATAGTCGCAGTACTACACAAGTTGCTACTGTATAGACGCAGTACTACACAAGTTGCTACTGTATAGTCGCAGTACTACACAAGTTGCTACAGTATAGTCGCAGTACTACGGAAGTTGCTACTGTATAGTCGCAGTACTACACAAGTTGCTACTGTATAGTCGCAGTACTACACAAGTTGCTACTCTATAGTCGCAGTACTACGGAAGTTGCTACTGTATAGACGCAGTACAACACAAGTTGCTACTCTATAGTCGCAGTACTACGGAAGTTGCTACTGTATAGTCGCAGTACTACACAAGTTGCTACTGTATAGTCGCAGTACTACACAAGTTGCTACTCTATAGTCGCAGTACTACGGAAGTTGCTACTGTATAGTCGCAGTACAACACAAGTTGCTACTCTATAGTCGCAGTACTACGGAAATTGCTACTGTATAGTCGCAGTACTACACAAGTTGCTACTGTATAGTCGCAGTACTACACAAGTTGCTACTCTATAGTCGCAGTACTACGGAAGTTGCTACTGTATAGACGCAGTACAACACAAGTTGCTACTCTATAGTCGCAGTACTACGGAAGTTGCTACTGTATAGTCGCAGTACTACACAAGTTGCTACTGTATAGTCGCAGTACAACACAAGTTGCTACTCTATAGTCGCAGTACTACGGAAGTTGCTACTGTATAGTCGCAGTACTACACAAGTTGCTACTCTATAGTCGCAGTACTACGGAAGTTGCTACTGTATAGTCGCAGTACTACGGAAGTTGCTACTGTATAGTCGCAGTACAACACAAGTTGCTACTCTATAGTCGCAGTACTACGGAAGTTGCTACTGTATAGTCGCAGTACTACACAAGTTGCTACTGTATAGTCGCAGTACTACACAAGTTGCTACTGTATACTCGCAGTACTACACAAGTTGCTACTGTATAGTCGCAGTACTACACAAGTTGCTACTGTATAGTCGCAGTACTACACAAGTTGCTAGTCTATAGTCGCAGTAATACACAAGTTGCTACTGTATAGTCGCAGTACTACACAAGTTGCTACTGTATAGTCGCAGTACGACACAAGTTGCTACTGTATAGTCGCAGTACTACACAAATTGCTACTGTATAGTCGCAGTACTACACAAGTTGCTACTGTATAGTCGCAGTACAACACAAGTTGCTACTCTATAGTCGCAGTACTACGGAAGTTGCTACTGTATAGTCGCAGTACTACACAAGTTGCTACTCTATAGTCGCAGTACTACGGAAATTGCTACTGTATAGTCGCAGTACAACACAAGTTGCTACTCTATAGTCGCAGTACTACGGAAGTTGCTACTGTATAGTCGCAGTACTACACAAGTTGCTACTCTATAGTCGCAGTACTACGGAAGTTGCTACTGTATAGTCGCAGTACAACACAAGTTGCTACTCTATAGTCGCAGTACTACGGAAGTTGCTACTGTATAGTCGCAGTACAACACAAGTTGCTACTCTATAGTCGCAGTACTACACAAGTTGCTAGTCTATAGTCGCAGTACTACACAAGTTGCTACTGTATAGTCGCAGTACTACACAAGTTGCTACTGTATAGTCGCAGTACGACACAAGTTGCTACTGTATAGTCGCAGTACTACACAAGTTGCTACTGTATAGTCGCAGTACTACACAAGTTGCTACTGTATAGTCGCAGTACTACACAAGTTGCTACTCTATAGTCGCAGTACTACGGAAGTTGCTACTGTATAGTCGCAGTACAACACAAGTTGCTACTCTATAGTCGCAGTACTACGGAAGTTGCTACTGTATAGTCGCAGTACAACACAAGTTGCTACTCTATAGTCGCAGTACTACGGAAGTTGCTACTGTATAGTCGCAGTACTACGGAAGTTGCTACTCTATAGTCGCAGTACTACGGAAGTTGCTACTGTATAGTCGCAGTACTACGGAAGTTGCTACTGTATAGTCGCAGTACTACACAAGTTGCTACTCTATAGTCGCAGTACTACGGAAGTTGCTACTGTATAGTCGCAGTACAACACAAGTTGCTACTCTATAGTCGCAGTACTACGGAAGTTGCTACTGTATAGTCGCAGTACAACACAAGTTGCTACTCTATAGTCGCAGTACTACACAAGTTGCTAGTCTATAGTCGCAGTACTACACAAGTTGCTACTGTATAGTCGCAGTACTACACAAGTTGCTACTGTATAGTCGCAGTACGACACAAGTTGCTACTGTATAGTCGCAGTACTACACAAGTTGCTACTGTATAGTCGCAGTACTACACAAGTTGCTACTGTATAGTCGCAGTACTACACAAGTTGCTACTCTATAGTCGCAGTACTACGGAAGTTGCTACTGTATAGTCGCAGTACAACACAAGTTGCTACTCTATAGTCGCAGTACTACGGAAGTTGCTACTGTATAGTCGCAGTACCACAAGTTGCTACTCTATAGTCGCAGTACTACGGAAGTTGCTACTGTATAGTCGCAGTACTACACAAGTTGCTACTCTATAGTCGCAGTACTACGGAAGTTGCTACTGTATAGTCGCAGTACTACACAAGTTGCTACTCTATAGTCGCAGTACTACGGAAGTTGCTACTGTATAGTCGCAGTACAACACAAGTTGCTACTCTATAGTCGCAGTACTACGGAAGTTGCTACTGTATAGTCGCAGTACAACACAAGTTGCTACTCTATAGTCGCAGTACTACGGAAGTTGCTACTGTATAGTCGCAGTACAACACAAGTTGCTACTCTATAGTCGCAGTACTACGGAAGTTGCTACTGTATAGTCGCAGTACAACACAAGTTGCTACTCTATAGTCGCAGTACTACGGAAGTTGCTACTGTATAGTCGCAGTACTACGGAAGTTGCTACTCTATAGTCGCAGTACTACGGAAGTTGCTACTGTATAGTCGCAGTACTACGGAAGTTGCTACTCTATAGTCGCAGTACTACGGAAGTTGCTACTGTATAGTCGCAGTACAACACAAGTTGCTACTGTATAGTCGCAGTACTACACAAGTTGCTACTCTATAGTCGCAGTACTACGGAAGTTGCTACTGTATAGTCGCAGTACTACACAAGTTGCTACTCTATAGTCGCAGTACTACGGAAGTTGCTACTGTATAGTCGCAGTACTACGGAAGTTGCTACTGTATAGTCGCAGTACTACACAAGTTGCTACTGTATAGTCGCAGTACTACACAAGTTGCTACTCTATAGTCGCAGTACTACGGAAGTTGCTACTGTATAGTCGCAGTACTACACATGTTGCTACTCTATAGTCGCAGTACTACGGAAGTTGCTACTGTATAGTCGCAGTACTACACAAGTTGCTACTGTATAGTCGCAGTACTACACAAGTTGCTTCTGCATAGTCGCAGTACTACACAAGTTGCTACTGTATAGTCGCAGTACTACACAAGTTGCTACTCTATAGTCGCAGTACTACGGAAGTTGCTACTGTATAGTCGCAGTACAACACAAGTTGCTACTCTATAGTCGCAGTACTACATAAGTTGCTACACTATAGTCACAGTACTACACAAGTTGCTACTCTATAGTCGCAGTACTACACAAGTTGCTAGTCTATAGTCGCAGTACTACACAAGTTGCTACTGTATAGTCGCAGTACTACACAAGTTGCTACTCTATAGTCGCAGTACTACACAAGTTGCTAGTCTATAGTCGCAGTACTACACAAGTTGCTACTGTATAGACGCAGTACTACACAAGTTGCTACTGTATAGTCGCAGTACTACACAAGTTGCTACAGTATAGTCGCAGTACTACGGAAGTTGCTACTGTATAGTCGCAGTACTACACAAGTTGCTACTGTATAGTCGCAGTACTACACAAGTTGCTACTCTATAGTCGCAGTACTACGGAAGTTGCTACTGTATAGACGCAGTACAACACAAGTTGCTACTCTATAGTCGCAGTACTACGGAAGTTGCTACTGTATAGTCGCAGTACTACACAAGTTGCTACTGTATAGTCGCAGTACTACACAAGTTGCTACTCTATAGTCGCAGTACTACGGAAGTTGCTACTGTATAGTCGCAGTACAACACAAGTTGCTACTCTATAGTCGCAGTACTACGGAAATTGCTACTGTATAGTCGCAGTACTACACAAGTTGCTACTGTATAGTCGCAGTACTACACAAGTTGCTACTCTATAGTCGCAGTACTACGGAAGTTGCTACTGTATAGACGCAGTACAACACAAGTTGCTACTCTATAGTCGCAGTACTACGGAAGTTGCTACTGTATAGTCGCAGTACTACACAAGTTGCTACTGTATAGTCGCAGTACAACACAAGTTGCTACTCTATAGTCGCAGTACTACGGAAGTTGCTACTGTATAGTCGCAGTACTACACAAGTTGCTACTCTATAGTCGCAGTACTACGGAAGTTGCTACTGTATAGTCGCAGTACTACGGAAGTTGCTACTGTATAGTCGCAGTACAACACAAGTTGCTACTCTATAGTCGCAGTACTACGGAAGTTGCTACTGTATAGTCGCAGTACTACACAAGTTGCTACTGTATAGTCGCAGTACTACACAAGTTGCTACTGTATACTCGCAGTACTACACAAGTTGCTACTGTATAGTCGCAGTACTACACAAGTTGCTACTGTATAGTCGCAGTACTACACAAGTTGCTACTCTATAGTCGCAGTACTACGGAAGTTGCTACTGTATAGTCGCAGTACTACACAAGTTGCTACTCTATAGTCGCAGTACTACACAAGTTGCTACTCTATAGTCGCAGTACTACACAAGTTGCTAGTCTATAGTCGCAGTAATACACAAGTTGCTACTGTATAGTCGCAGTACTACACAAGTTGCTACTGTATAGTCGCAGTACGACACAAGTTGCTACTGTATAGTCGCAGTACTACACAAATTGCTACTGTATAGTCGCAGTACTACACAAGTTGCTACTGTATAGTCGCAGTACAACACAAGTTGCTACTCTATAGTCGCAGTACTACGGAAGTTGCTACTGTATAGTCGCAGTACTACACAAGTTGCTACTCTATAGTCGCAGTACTACGGAAATTGCTACTGTATAGTCGCAGTACAACACAAGTTGCTACTCTATAGTCGCAGTACTACGGAAGTTGCTACTGTATAGTCGCAGTACTACACAAGTTGCTACTCTATAGTCGCAGTACTACGGAAGTTGCTACTGTATAGTCGCAGTACAACACAAGTTGCTACTCTATAGTCGCAGTACTACGGAAGTTGCTACTGTATAGTCGCAGTACAACACAAGTTGCTACTCTATAGTCGCAGTACTACACAAGTTGCTAGTCTATAGTCGCAGTACTACACAAGTTGCTACTGTATAGTCGCAGTACTACACAAGTTGCTACTGTATAGTCGCAGTACGACACAAGTTGCTACTGTATAGTCGCAGTACTACACAAGTTGCTACTGTATAGTCGCAGTACTACACAAGTTGCTACTGTATAGTCGCAGTACTACACAAGTTGCTACTCTATAGTCGCAGTACTACGGAAGTTGCTACTGTATAGTCGCAGTACAACACAAGTTGCTACTCTATAGTCGCAGTACTACGGAAGTTGCTACTGTATAGTCGCAGTACAACACAAGTTGCTACTCTATAGTCGCAGTACTACGGAAGTTGCTACTGTATAGTCGCAGTACTACGGAAGTTGCTACTCTATAGTCGCAGTACTACGGAAGTTGCTACTGTATAGTCGCAGTACTACGGAAGTTGCTACTGTATAGTCGCAGTACTACACAAGTTGCTACTCTATAGTCGCAGTACTACGGAAGTTGCTACTGTATAGTCGCAGTACAACACAAGTTGCTACTCTATAGTCGCAGTACTACGGAAGTTGCTACTGTATAGTCGCAGTACAACACAAGTTGCTACTCTATAGTCGCAGTACTACACAAGTTGCTAGTCTATAGTCGCAGTACTACACAAGTTGCTACTGTATAGTCGCAGTACTACACAAGTTGCTACTGTATAGTCGCAGTACGACACAAGTTGCTACTGTATAGTCGCAGTACTACACAAGTTGCTACTGTATAGTCGCAGTACTACACAAGTTGCTACTGTATAGTCGCAGTACTACACAAGTTGCTACTCTATAGTCGCAGTACTACGGAAGTTGCTACTGTATAGTCGCAGTACAACACAAGTTGCTACTCTATAGTCGCAGTACTACGGAAGTTGCTACTGTATAGTCGCAGTACAACACAAGTTGCTACTCTATAGTCGCAGTACTACGGAAGTTGCTACTGTATAGTCGCAGTACTACACAAGTTGCTACTCTATAGTCGCAGTACTACGGAAGTTGCTACTGTATAGTCGCAGTACTACACAAGTTGCTACTCTATAGTCGCAGTACTACGGAAGTTGCTACTGTATAGTCGCAGTACAACACAAGTTGCTACTCTATAGTCGCAGTACTACGGAAGTTGCTACTGTATAGTCGCAGTACAACACAAGTTGCTACTCTATAGTCGCAGTACTACGGAAGTTGCTACTGTATAGTCGCAGTACAACACAAGTTGCTACTCTATAGTCGCAGTACTACGGAAGTTGCTACTGTATAGTCGCAGTACAACACAAGTTGCTACTCTATAGTCGCAGTACTACGGAAGTTGCTACTGTATAGTCGCAGTACTACGGAAGTTGCTACTCTATAGTCGCAGTACTACGGAAGTTGCTACTGTATAGTCGCAGTACTACGGAAGTTGCTACTGTATAGTCGCAGTACTACACAAGTTGCTACTCTATAGTCGCAGTACTACGGAAGTTGCTACTGTATAGTCGCAGTACAACACAAGTTGCTACTCTATAGTCGCAGTACTACGGAAGTTGCTACTGTATAGTCGCAGTACAACACAAGTTGCTACTCTATAGTCGCAGTACTACACAAGTTGCTAGTCTATAGTCGCAGTACTACACAAGTTGCTACTGTATAGTCGCAGTACTACACAAGTTGCTACTGTATAGTCGCAGTACGACACAAGTTGCTACTGTATAGTCGCAGTACTACACAAGTTGCTACTGTATAGTCGCAGTACTACACAAGTTGCTACTGTATAGTCGCAGTACTACACAAGTTGCTACTCTATAGTCGCAGTACTACGGAAGTTGCTACTGTATAGTCGCAGTACAACACAAGTTGCTACTCTATAGTCGCAGTACTACGGAAGTTGCTACTGTATAGTCGCAGTACAACACAAGTTGCTACTCTATAGTCGCAGTACTACGGAAGTTGCTACTGTATAGTCGCAGTACTACACAAGTTGCTACTCTATAGTCGCAGTACTACGGAAGTTGCTACTGTATAGTCGCAGTACTACACAAGTTGCTACTCTATAGTCGCAGTACTACGGAAGTTGCTACTGTATAGTCGCAGTACAACACAAGTTGCTACTCTATAGTCGCAGTACTACGGAAGTTGCTACTGTATAGTCGCAGTACTACACAAGTTGCTACTGTATAGTCGCAGTACAACACAAGTTGCTACTCTATAGTCGCAGTACTACACAAGTTGCTAGTCTATAGTCGCAGTACTACACAAGTTGCTACTGTATAGTCGCAGTACTACACAAGTTGCTACTGTATAGTCGCAGTACGACACAAGTTGCTACTGTATAGTCGCAGTACTACACAAGTTGCTACTGTATAGTCGCAGTACTACACAAGTTGCTACTGTATAGTCGCAGTACTACACAAGTTGCTACTCTATAGTCGCAGTACTACGGAAGTTGCTACTGTATAGTCGCAGTACAACACAAGTTGCTACTCTATAGTCGCAGTACTACGGAAGTTGCTACTGTATAGTCGCAGTACAACACAAGTTGCTACTCTATAGTCGCAGTACTACGGAAGTTGCTACTGTATAGTCGCAGTACTACGGAAGTTGCTACTCTATAGTCGCAGTACTACGGAAGTTGCTACTGTATAGTCGCAGTACTACGGAAGTTGCTACTGTATAGTCGCAGTACTACACAAGTTGCTACTCTATAGTCGCAGTACTACGGAAGTTGCTACTGTATAGTCGCAGTACAACACAAGTTGCTACTCTATAGTCGCAGTACTACGGAAGTTGCTACTGTATAGTCGCAGTACAACACAAGTTGCTACTCTATAGTCGCAGTACTACACAAGTTGCTAGTCTATAGTCGCAGTACTACACAAGTTGCTACTGTATAGTCGCAGTACTACACAAGTTGCTACTGTATAGTCGCAGTACGACACAAGTTGCTACTGTATAGTCGCAGTACTACACAAGTTGCTACTGTATAGTCGCAGTACTACACAAGTTGCTACTGTATAGTCGCAGTACTACACAAGTTGCTACTCTATAGTCGCAGTACTACGGAAGTTGCTACTGTATAGTCGCAGTACAACACAAGTTGCTACTCTATAGTCGCAGTACTACGGAAGTTGCTACTGTATAGTCGCAGTACAACACAAGTTGCTACTCTATAGTCGCAGTACTACGGAAGTTGCTACTGTATAGTCGCAGTACTACACAAGTTGCTACTCTATAGTCGCAGTACTACGGAAGTTGCTACTGTATAGTCGCAGTACTACACAAGTTGCTACTCTATAGTCGCAGTACTACGGAAGTTGCTACTGTATAGTCGCAGTACTACGGAAGTTGCTACTGTATAGTCGCAGTACTACACAAGTTGCTACTGTATAGTCGCAGTACTACACAAGTTGCTACTCTATAGTCGCAGTACTACGGAAGTTGCTACTGTATAGTCGCAGTACTACACATGTTGCTACTCTATAGTCGCAGTACTACGGAAGTTGCTACTGTATAGTCGCAGTACTACACAAGTTGCTACTGTATAGTCGCAGTACTACACAAGTTGCTTCTGCATAGTCGCAGTACTACACAAGTTGCTACTGTATAGTCGCAGTACTACACAAGTTGCTACTCTATAGTCGCAGTACTACGGAAGTTGCTACTGTATAGTCGCAGTACAACACAAGTTGCTACTCTATAGTCGCAGTACTACATAAGTTGCTACACTATAGTCACAGTACTACACAAGTTGCTACTCTATAGTCGCAGTACTACACAAGTTGCTAGTCTATAGTCGCAGTACTACACAAGTTGCTACTGTATAGTCGCAGTACTACACAAGTTGCTACTCTATAGTCGCAGTACTACACAAGTTGCTAGTCTATAGTCGCAGTACTACACAAGTTGCTACTGTATAGACGCAGTACTACACAAGTTGCTACTGTATAGTCGCAGTACTACACAAGTTGCTACAGTATAGTCGCAGTACTACGGAAGTTGCTACTGTATAGTCGCAGTACTACACAAGTTGCTACTGTATAGTCGCAGTACTACACAAGTTGCTACTCTATAGTCGCAGTACTACGGAAGTTGCTACTGTATAGACGCAGTACAACACAAGTTGCTACTCTATAGTCGCAGTACTACGGAAGTTGCTACTGTATAGTCGCAGTACTACACAAGTTGCTACTGTATAGTCGCAGTACTACACAAGTTGCTACTCTATAGTCGCAGTACTACGGAAGTTGCTACTGTATAGTCGCAGTACAACACAAGTTGCTACTCTATAGTCGCAGTACTACGGAAATTGCTACTGTATAGTCGCAGTACTACACAAGTTGCTACTGTATAGTCGCAGTACTACACAAGTTGCTACTCTATAGTCGCAGTACTACGGAAGTTGCTACTGTATAGACGCAGTACAACACAAGTTGCTACTCTATAGTCGCAGTACTACGGAAGTTGCTACTGTATAGTCGCAGTACTACACAAGTTGCTACTGTATAGTCGCAGTACAACACAAGTTGCTACTCTATAGTCGCAGTACTACGGAAGTTGCTACTGTATAGTCGCAGTACTACACAAGTTGCTACTCTATAGTCGCAGTACTACGGAAGTTGCTACTGTATAGTCGCAGTACTACGGAAGTTGCTACTGTATAGTCGCAGTACAACACAAGTTGCTACTCTATAGTCGCAGTACTACGGAAGTTGCTACTGTATAGTCGCAGTACTACACAAGTTGCTACTGTATAGTCGCAGTACTACACAAGTTGCTACTGTATACTCGCAGTACTACACAAGTTGCTACTGTATAGTCGCAGTACTACACAAGTTGCTACTGTATAGTCGCAGTACTACACAAGTTGCTACTCTATAGTCGCAGTACTACGGAAGTTGCTACTGTATAGTCGCAGTACTACACAAGTTGCTACTCTATAGTCGCAGTACTACACAAGTTGCTACTCTATAGTCGCAGTACTACACAAGTTGCTAGTCTATAGTCGCAGTAATACACAAGTTGCTACTGTATAGTCGCAGTACTACACAAGTTGCTACTGTATAGTCGCAGTACGACACAAGTTGCTACTGTATAGTCGCAGTACTACACAAATTGCTACTGTATAGTCGCAGTACTACACAAGTTGCTACTGTATAGTCGCAGTACAACACAAGTTGCTACTCTATAGTCGCAGTACTACGGAAGTTGCTACTGTATAGTCGCAGTACTACACAAGTTGCTACTCTATAGTCGCAGTACTACGGAAATTGCTACTGTATAGTCGCAGTACAACACAAGTTGCTACTCTATAGTCGCAGTACTACGGAAGTTGCTACTGTATAGTCGCAGTACTACACAAGTTGCTACTCTATAGTCGCAGTACTACGGAAGTTGCTACTGTATAGTCGCAGTACAACACAAGTTGCTACTCTATAGTCGCAGTACTACGGAAGTTGCTACTGTATAGTCGCAGAACAACACAAGTTGCTACTCTATAGTCGCAGTACTACACAAGTTGCTAGTCTATAGTCGCAGTACTACACAAGTTGCTACTGTATAGTCGCAGTACTACACAAGTTGCTACTGTATAGTCGCAGTACGACACAAGTTGCTACTGTATAGTCGCAGTACTACACAAGTTGCTACTGTATAGTCGCAGTACTACACAAGTTGCTACTGTATAGTCGCAGTACTACACAAGTTGCTACTCTATAGTCGCAGTACTACGGAAGTTGCTACTGTATAGTCGCAGTACAACACAAGTTGCTACTCTATAGTCGCAGTACTACGGAAGTTGCTACTGTATAGTCGCAGTACAACACAAGTTGCTACTCTATAGTCGCAGTACTACGGAAGTTGCTACTGTATAGTCGCAGTACTACGGAAGTTGCTACTCTATAGTCGCAGTACTACGGAAGTTGCTACTGTATAGTCGCAGTACTACGGAAGTTGCTACTGTATAGTCGCAGTACTACACAAGTTGCTACTCTATAGTCGCAGTACTACGGAAGTTGCTACTGTATAGTCGCAGTACAACACAAGTTGCTACTCTATAGTCGCAGTACTACGGAAGTTGCTACTGTATAGTCGCAGTACAACACAAGTTGCTACTCTATAGTCGCAGTACTACACAAGTTGCTAGTCTATAGTCGCAGTACTACACAAGTTGCTACTGTATAGTCGCAGTACTACACAAGTTGCTACTGTATAGTCGCAGTACGACACAAGTTGCTACTGTATAGTCGCAGTACTACACAAGTTGCTACTGTATAGTCGCAGTACTACACAAGTTGCTACTGTATAGTCGCAGTACTACACAAGTTGCTACTCTATAGTCGCAGTACTACGGAAGTTGCTACTGTATAGTCGCAGTACAACACAAGTTGCTACTCTATAGTCGCAGTACTACGGAAGTTGCTACTGTATAGTCGCAGTACAACACAAGTTGCTACTCTATAGTCGCAGTACTACGGAAGTTGCTACTGTATAGTCGCAGTACTACACAAGTTGCTACTCTATAGTCGCAGTACTACGGAAGTTGCTACTGTATAGTCGCAGTACTACACAAGTTGCTACTCTATAGTCGCAGTACTACGGAAGTTGCTACTGTATAGTCGCAGTACAACACAAGTTGCTACTCTATAGTCGCAGTACTACGGAAGTTGCTACTGTATAGTCGCAGTACAACACAAGTTGCTACTCTATAGTCGCAGTACTACGGAAGTTGCTACTGTATAGTCGCAGTACAACACAAGTTGCTACTCTATAGTCGCAGTACTACGGAAGTTGCTACTGTATAGTCGCAGTACTACACAAGTTGCTACTGTATAGTCGCAGTACTACACAAGTTGCTACTCTATAGACGCAGTACTACGCAAGTTGCTACTGTATAGTCGCAGTACAACACAAGTTGCTACTCTATAGTCGCAGTACTACGGAAGTTGCTACTGTATAGTCGCAGTACTACACAAGTTGCTACTCTATAGTCGCAGTACAACGGAAGTTGCTACTGTATAGTCGCAGTACTACGGAAGTTGCTACTGTATAGTCGCAGTACTACACAAGTTGCTAGTCTATAGTCGCAGTACTACACAAGTTGCTACTGTATAGTCGCAGTACTACACAAGTTGCTACTGTATAGTCGCAGTACTACACAAGTTGCTACTCTATAGTCGCAGTACTACGGAAGTTGCTACTGTATAGTCGCAGTACAACACAAGTTGCTACTCTATAGTCGCAGTACTACGGAAGTTGCTAGTCTATAGTCGCAGTACTACGCAAGTTGCTACTGTATAGTCGCAGTACTACACAAGTTGCTACTCTATAGTCGCAGTACTACGGAAGTTGCTACTGTATAGTCGCAGTACAACACAAGTTGCTACTCTATAGTCGCAGTACTACGGAAGTTGCTACTGTATAGTCGCAGTACAACACAAGTTGCTACTCTATAGTCGCAGTACTACACAAGTTGCTAGTCTATAGTCGCAGTACTACACAAGTTGCTACTGTATAGTCGCAGTACTACACAAGTTGCTACTGTATAGTCGCAGTACGACACAAGTTGCTACTGTATAGTCGCAGTACTACACAAGTTGCTACTGTATAGTCGCAGTACTACACAAGTTGCTACTGTATAGTCGCAGTACTACACAAGTTGCTACTCTATAGTCGCAGTACTACGGAAGTTGCTACTGTATAGTCGCAGTACAACACAAGTTGCTACTCTATAGTCGCAGTACTACGGAAGTTGCTACTGTATAGTCGCAGTACTACACAAGTTGCTACTCTATAGTCGCAGTACTACGGAAGTTGCTACTGTATAGTCGCAGTACAACACAAGTTGCTACTCTATAGTCGCAGTACTACGGAAGTTGCTACTGTATAGTCGCAGTACTACACAAGTTGCTACTCTATAGTCGCAGTACTACGGAAGTTGCTACTGTATAGTCGCAGTACAACACAAGTTGCTACTCTATAGTCGCAGTACTACGGAAGTTGCTACTGTATAGTCGCAGTACTACACAAGTTGCTACTGTATAGTCGCAGTACTACACAAGTTGCTACTGTATAGTCGCAGTACTACACAAGTTGCTACTGTATAGTCGCAGTACTACACAAGTTGCTACTGTATAGTCGCAGTACTACACAAGTTGCTACTCTATAGTCGCAGTACTACGGAAGTTGCTACTGTATAGTCGCAGTACAACACAAGTTGCTACTCTATAGTCGCAGTACTACGGAAGTTGCTACTGTATAGTCGCAGTACTACACAAGTTGCTACTCTATAGTCGCAGTACTACGGAAGTTGCTACTGTATAGTCGCAGTACTACACAAGTTGCTACTCTATAGTCGCAGTACTACGCAAGTTGCTACTGTATAGTCGCAGTACAACACAAGTTGCTACTCTATAGTCGCAGTACTACACAAGTTGCTACTCTATAGTCGCAGTACTACGGAAGTTGCTACTGTATAGTCGCAGTACTACACAAGTTGCTACTGTATAGTCGCAGTACTACGGAAGTTGCTACTGTATAGTCGCAGTACTACGGAAGTTGCTACTGTATAGTCGCAGTACAACACAAGTTGCTACTCTATAGTCGCAGTACTACGGAAGTTGCTACTGTATAGTCGCAGTACTACACAAGTTGCTACTCTATAGTCGCAGTACTACGGAAGTTGCTACTGTATAGTCGCAGTACTACGGAAGTTGCTACTGTATAGTCGCAGTACAACACAAGTTGCTACTCTATAGTCGCAGTACAACGGATATTGCTACTGTATAGTCGCAGTACAACACAAGTTGCTACTCTATAGTCGCAGTACTACAAAAGTTGCTACTGTATAGTCGCAGTACTACACAAGTTGCTACTCTATAGTCGCAGTACTACGCAAGTTGCTACTGTATAGTCGCAGTACAACACAAGTTGCTACTCTATAGTCGCAGTACTACGGAAGTTGCTACTGTATAGTCGCAGTACTACACAAGTTGCTACTCTATAGTCGCAGTACTACGGAAGTTGCTACTGTTTAGTCGCAGTACTACGGAAGTTGCTACTGTATAGTCGCAGTACTACACAAGTTGCTAGTCTATAGTCGCAGTACTACACAAGTTGCTACTGTATAGTCGCAGTACTACACAAGTTGCTACTGTATAGTCGCAGTACTACACAAGTTGCTACTCTATAGTCGCAGTACTACGGAAGTTGCTACTGTATAGTCGCAGTACAACACAAGTTGCTACTCTATAGTCGCAGTACTACATAAGTTGCTACTCTATAGTCGCAGTACTACACAAGTTGCTACTCTATAGTCGCAGTACTACACAAGTTGCTAGTCTATAGTCGCAGTACTACACAAGTTGCTACTGTATAGTCGCAGTACTACACAAGTTGCTACTGTATAGTAGCAGTACTACACAAGTTGCTACAGTATAGTCGCAGTACTACGGGAGTTGCTACTGTATAGTCGCAGTACTACACAAGTTGCTACTGTATAGTCGCAGTACTACACAAGTTGCTACTCTATAGTCGCAGTACTACACAAGTTGCTACTGTATAGTCGCAGTACAACACAAGTTGCTACTCTATAGTCGCAGTACTACGGAAGTTGCTACTGTATAGTCGCAGTACAACACAAGTTGCTACTGTATAGTCGCAGTACTACACAAGTTGCTACTCTATAGTCGCAGTACTACACAAGTTGCTACTGTATAGTCGCAGTACAACACAAGTTGCTACTCTATAGTCGCAGTACTACGGAAGTTGCTACTGTATAGTCGCAGTACAACACAAGTTGCTACTCTATAGTCGCAGTACTACGGAAGTTGCTACTGTATAGTCGCAGTACTACACAAGTTGCTACTGTATAGTCGCAGTACTACACAATTTGCTACTCTATAGTCGCAGTACTACGGAAGTTGCTACTGTATAGACGCAGTACAACACAAGTTGCTACTCTATAGTCGCAGTACTACGGAAGTTGCTACTGTATAGTCGCAGTACTACACAAGTTGCTACGGTATAGTCGCAGTACTACACAAGTTGCTACTCTATAGTCGCAGTACTACGGAAGTTGCTACTGTATAGTCGCAGTACAACACAAGTTGCTACTCTATAGTCGCAGTACTACGGAAGTTGCTACTGTATAGTCGCAGTACTACACAAGTTGCTACTGTATAGTCGCAGTACTACACAAGTTGCTACTCTATAGTCGCAGTACTACGGAAGTTGCTACTGTATAGACGCAGTACAACACAAGTTGCTACTCTATAGTCGCAGTACTACGGAAGTTGCTACTGTATAGTCGCAGTACTACACAAGTTGCTACTGTATAGTCGCAGTACAACACAAGTTGCTACTCTATAGTCGCAGTACTACACAAGTTGCTACTGTATAGTCGCAGTACTACACAAGTTGCTACTCTATAGTCGCAGTACTACGGAAGTTGCTACTGTATAGTCGCAGTACTACACAAGTTGCTACTCTATAGTCGCAGTACTACGGAAGTTGCTACTGTATAGTCGCAGTACTACACAAGTTGCTACTGTATAGTCGCAGTACTACACAAGTTGCTACTCTATAGTCGCAGTACTACGCAAGTTGCTACTGTATAGTCGCAGTACAACACAAGTTGCTACTCTATAGTCGCAGTACTACGGAAGTTGCTACTGTATAGTCGCAGTACTACACAAGTTGCTACTCTATAGTCGCAGTACTACGGAAGTTGCTACTGTATAGTCGCAGTACAACACAAGTTGCTACTCTATAGTCGCAGTACTACGGAAGTTGCTACTGTATAGTCGCAGTACAACACAAGTTGCTACTCTATAGTCGCAGTACTACGGAAGTTGCTACTGTATAGTCGCAGTACTATACAAGTTGCTACTGTATAGTCGCAGTACTACACAAGTTGCTACTGTATAGTCGCAGTACTATACAAGTTGCTACTGTATAGTCGCAGTACTACACAAGTTGCTACTCTATAGTCGCAGTACTACGGAAGTTGCTACTGTATAGTCGCAGTACAACACAAGTTGCTACTCTATAGTCGCAGTACTACGGAAGTTGCTACTGTATAGTCGCAGTACAACACAAGTTGCTACTCTATAGTCGCAGTACTACGGAAGTTGCTACTGTATAGTCGCAGTACTATAAAAGTTGCTACTGTATAGTCGCAGTACTACACAAGTTGCTACTCTATAGTCGCAGTACTACGCAAAATGCTACTGTATAGTCGCAGTACAACACAAGTTGCTACTCTATAGTCGCAGTACTACACAAGTTGCTAGTCTATAGTCGCAGTACTACACAAGTTGCTACTGTATAGTCGCAGTACTACACAAGTTGCTACAGTATAGTCGCAGTACTACGGAAGTTGCTACTGTATAGTCGCAGTACTACACAAGTTGCTACTGTATAGTCGCAGTACTACACAAGTTGCTACTCTATAGTCGCAGTACTACACAAGTTGCTACTGTATAGTCGCAGTACAACACAAGTTGCTACTCTATAGTCGCAGTACTACGGAAGTTGCTACTGTATAGTCGCAGTACAACACAAGTTGCTACTCTATAGTCGCAGTACTACGGAAGTTGCTACTGTATAGTCGCAGTACTACACAAGTTGCTACTGTATAGTCGCAGTACTACACAATTTGCTACTCTATAGTCGCAGTACTACGGAAGTTGCTACTGTATAGTCGCAGTACTACACAAGTTGCTACGGTATAGTCGCAGTACTACACAAGTTGCTACTCTATAGTCGCAGTACTACGGAAGTTGCTACTGTATAGTCGCAGTACTACACAAGTTGCTACTCTATAGTCGCAGTACTACGGAAGTTGCTACTGTATAGTCGCAGTACAACACAAGTTGCTACTCTATAGTCGCAGTACTACGGAAGTTGCTACTGTATAGTCGCAGTACAACACAAGTTGCTACTCTATAGTCGCAGTACTACGGAAGTTGCTACTGTATAGTCGCAGTACTATAAAAGTTGCTACTGTATAGTCGCAGTACTACACAAGTTGCTACTCTATAGTCGCAGTACTACGCAAAATGCTACTGTATAGTCGCAGTACAACACAAGTTGCTACTCTATAGTCGCAGTACTACACAAGTTGCTAGTCTATAGTCGCAGTACTACACAAGTTGCTACTGTATAGTCGCAGTACTACACAAGTTGCTACAGTATAGTCGCAGTACTACGGAAGTTGCTACTGTATAGTCGCAGTACTACACAAGTTGCTACTGTATAGTCGCAGTACTACACAAGTTGCTACTCTATAGTCGCAGTACTACACAAGTTGCTACTGTATAGTCGCAGTACAACACAAGTTGCTACTCTATAGTCGCAGTACTACGGAAGTTGCTACTGTATAGTCGCAGTACTACACAAGTTGCTACTGTATAGTCGCAGTACTACACAATTTGCTACTCTATAGTCGCAGTACTACGGAAGTTGCTACTGTATAGACGCAGTACAACACAAGTTGCTACTCTATAGTCGCAGTACTACGGAAGTTGCTACTGTATAGTCGCAGTACTACACAAGTTGCTACGGTATAGTCGCAGTACTACACAAGTTGCTACTCTATAGTCGCAGTACTACGGAAGTTGCTACTGTATAGTCGCAGTACAACACAAGTTGCTACTCTATAGTCGCAGTACTACGGAAGTTGCTACTGTATAGTCGCAGTACTACACAAGTTGCTACTGTATAGTCGCAGTACTACACAAGTTGCTACTCTATAGTCGCAGTACTACGGAAGTTGCTACTGTATAGACGCAGTACAACACAAGTTGCTACTCTATAGTCGCAGTACTACGGAAGTTGCTACTGTATAGTCGCAGTACTACACAAGTTGCTACTGTATAGTCGCAGTACAACACAAGTTGCTACTCTATAGTCGCAGTACTACGGAAGTTGCTACTGTATAGTCGCAGTACTACACAAGTTGCTACTCTATAGTCGCAGTACTACGGAAGTTGCTACTGTATAGTCGCAGTACTACACAAGTTGCTACTCTATAGTCGCAGTACTACGGAAGTTGCTACTGTATAGTCGCAGTACTACACAAGTTGCTACTGTATAGTCGCAGTACTACACAAGTTGCTACTCTATAGTCGCAGTACTACGCAAGTTGCTACTGTATAGTCGCAGTACAACACAAGTTGCTACTCTATAGTCGCAGTACTACGGAAGTTGCTACTGTATAGTCGCAGTACTACACAAGTTGCTACTCTATAGTCGCAGTACTACGGAAGTTGCTACTGTATAGTCGCAGTACAACACAAGTTGCTACTCTATAGTCGCAGTACTACGGAAGTTGCTACTGTATAGTCGCAGTACAACACAAGTTGCTACTCTATAGTCGCAGTACTACGGAAGTTGCTACTGTATAGTCGCAGTACTATACAAGTTGCTACTGTATAGTCGCAGTACTACACAAGTTGCTACTGTATAGTCGCAGTACTATACAAGTTGCTACTGTATAGTCGCAGTACTACACAAGTTGCTACTCTATAGTCGCAGTACTACGGAAGTTGCTACTGTATAGTCGCAGTACAACACAAGTTGCTACTCTATAGTCGCAGTACTACGGAAGTTGCTACTGTATAGTCGCAGTACAACACAAGTTGCTACTCTATAGTCGCAGTACTACGGAAGTTGCTACTGTATAGTCGCAGTACTATAAAAGTTGCTACTGTATAGTCGCAGTACTACACAAGTTGCTACTCTATAGTCGCAGTACTACGCAAAATGCTACTGTATAGTCGCAGTACAACACAAGTTGCTACTCTATAGTCGCAGTACTACACAAGTTGCTAGTCTATAGTCGCAGTACTACACAAGTTGCTACTGTATAGTCGCAGTACTACACAAGTTGCTACAGTATAGTCGCAGTACTACGGAAGTTGCTACTGTATAGTCGCAGTACTACACAAGTTGCTACTGTATAGTCGCAGTACTACACAAGTTGCTACTCTATAGTCGCAGTACTACACAAGTTGCTACTGTATAGTCGCAGTACAACACAAGTTGCTACTCTATAGTCGCAGTACTACGGAAGTTGCTACTGTATAGTCGCAGTACAACACAAGTTGCTACTCTATAGTCGCAGTACTACGGAAGTTGCTACTGTATAGTCGCAGTACTACACAAGTTGCTACTGTATAGTCGCAGTACTACACAATTTGCTACTCTATAGTCGCAGTACTACGGAAGTTGCTACTGTATAGACGCAGTACAACACAAGTTGCTACTCTATAGTCGCAGTACTACGGAAGTTGCTACTGTATAGTCGCAGTACTACACAAGTTGCTACGGTATAGTCGCAGTACTACACAAGTTGCTACTCTATAGTCGCAGTACTACGGAAGTTGCTACTGTATAGTCGCAGTACAACACAAGTTGCTACTCTATAGTCGCAGTACTACGGAAGTTGCTACTGTATAGTCGCAGTACAACACAAGTTGCTACTCTATAGTCGCAGTACTACGGAAGTTGCTACTGTATAGTCGCAGTACTACACAAGTTGCTACTGTATAGTCGCAGTACTACACAAGTTGCTACTCTATAGACGCAGTACTACGCAAGTTGCTACTGTATAGTCGCAGTACAACACAAGTTGCTACTCTATAGTCGCAGTACTACGGAAGTTGCTACTGTATAGTCGCAGTACTACACAAGTTGCTACTCTATAGTCGCAGTACTACGGAAGTTGCTACTGTATAGTCGCAGTACTACGGAAGTTGCTACTGTATAGTCGCAGTACTACACAAGTTGCTAGTCTATAGTCGCAGTACTACACAAGTTGCTACTGTATAGTCGCAGTACTACACAAGTTGCTACTGTATAGTCGCAGTACTACACAAGTTGCTACTCTATAGTCGCAGTACTACGGAAGTTGCTATTGTATAGTCGCAGTACAACACAAGTTGCTACTCTATAGTCGCAGTACTACGGAAGTTGCTACTGTATAGTCGCAGTACAACACAAGTTGCTACTCTATAGTCGCAGTACTACACAAGTTGCTAGTCTATAGTCGCAGTACTACACAAGTTGCTACTGTATAGTCGCAGTACTACACAAGTTGCTACTGTATAGTCGCAATACGACACAAGTTGCTACTGTATAGTCGCAGTACTACACAAGTTGCTACTGTATAGTCGCAGTAATACACAAGTTGCTACTGTATAGTCGCAGTACTACACAAGTTGCTACCCTATAGTCGCAGTACTACACAAGTTGCTACTGTATAGTCGCAGTACAACACAAGTTGCTACTCTATAGTCGCAGTACTACGGAAGTTGCTACTGTATAGTCGCAGTCCAACACAAGTTGCTACTCTATAGTCGCAGTACTACGGAAGTTGCTACTGTATAGTCGCAGTACTACACAATTTGCTACTGTATAGTCGCAGTACTACACAAGTTGCTACTCTATAGTCGCAGTACTACGCAAGTTGCTACTGTATAGTCGCAGTACAACACAAGTTGCTACTCTATAGTCGCAGTACTACGGAAGTTGCTACTGTATAGTCGCAGTACTACACAAGTTGCTACTGTATAGTCGCAGTACTACACAAGTTGCTACTCTATAGTCGCAGTACTACGCAAGTTGCTACTGTATTGTCGCAGTACTACACAAGTTGCTACTGTATAGTCGCAGTACTACACAAGTTGCTACTCTATAGTCGCAGTACTACGGAAGTTGCTACTGTATAGTCGCAGTACAACACAAGTTGCTACTCTATAGTCGCAGTACTACATAAGTTGCTACTCTATAGTCGCAGTACTACACAAGTTGCTACTCTATAGTCGCAGTACTACACAAGTTGCTACTGTATAGTCGCAGTACTACACAAGTTGCTACTCTATAGTCGCAGTACTACGGAAGTTGCTACTGTATAGTCGCAGTACAACACAAGTTGCTACTCTATAGTCGCAGTACTACGGAAGTTGCTACTGTATAGTCGCAGTACTACACAAGTTGCTACTCTATAGTCGCAGTACTACGGAAGTTGCTACTGTATAGTCGCAGTACTACACAAGTTGCTACTGTATAGTCGCAGTACTACACAAGTTGCTACTCTATAGTCGCAGTACTACGCAAGTTGCTACTGTATAGTCGCAGTACAACACAAGTTGCTACTCTATAGTCGCAGTACTACGGAAGTTGCTACTGTATAGTCGCAGTACTACACAAGTTGCTACTCTATAGTCGCAGTACTACGGAAGTTGCTACTGTATAGTCGCAGTACAACACAAGTTGCTACTCTATAGTCGCAGTACTACGGAAGTTGCTACTGTATAGTCGCAGTACTACGGAAGTTGCTACTGTATAGTCGCAGTACTACACAAGTTGCTACGGTATAGTCGCAGTACTACACAAGTTGCTACTGTATAGTCGCAGTACTACACAAGTTGCTACTGTATAGTCGCAGTACTATACAAGTTGCTACTGTATAGTCGCAGTACTACACAAGTTGCTACTCTATAGTCGCAGTACTACGGAAGTTGCTACTGTATAGTCGCAGTACAACACAAGTTGCTACTCTATAGTCGCAGTACTACGGAAGTTGCTACTGTATAGTCGCAGTACAACACAAGTTGCTACTCTATAGTCGCAGTACTACGGAAGTTGCTACTGTATAGTCGCAGTACTATAAAAGTTGCTACTGTATAGTCGCAGTACTACACAAGTTGCTACTCTATAGTCGCAGTACTACGCAAGTTGCTACTGTATAGTCGCAGTACAACACAAGTTGCTACTCTATAGTCGCAGTACTACACAAGTTGCTAGTCTATAGTCGCAGTACTACACAAGTTGCTACTGTATAGTCGCAGTACTACACAAGTTGCTACAGTATAGTCGCAGTACTACGGAAGTTGCTACTGTATAGTCGCAGTACTACACAAGTTGCTACTGTATAGTCGCAGTACTACACAAGTTGCTACTCTATAGTCGCAGTACTACACAAGTTGCTACTGTATAGTCGCAGTACAACACAAGTTGCTACTCTATAGTCGCAGTACTACGGAAGTTGCTACTGTATAGTCGCAGTACAACACAAGTTGCTACTCTATAGTCGCAGTACTACGGAAGTTGCTACTGTATAGTCGCAGTACTACACAAGTTGCTACTGTATAGTCGCAGTACTACACAATTTGCTACTCTATAGTCGCAGTACTACGGAAGTTGCTACTGTATAGACGCAGTACAACACAAGTTGCTACTCTATAGTCGCAGTACTACGGAAGTTGCTACTGTATAGTCGCAGTACTACACAAGTTGCTACGGTATAGTCGCAGTACTACACAAGTTGCTACTCTATAGTCGCAGTACTACGGAAGTTGCTACTGTATAGTCGCAGTACAACACAAGTTGCTACTCTATAGTCGCAGTACTACGGAAGTTGCTACTGTATAGTCGCAGTACAACACAAGTTGCTACTCTATAGTCGCAGTACTACGGAAGTTGCTACTGTATAGTCGCAGTACTACACAAGTTGCTACTGTATACTCGCAGTACTACACAAGTTGCTACTGTATAGTCGCAGTACTACACAAGTTGCTACTGTATAGTCGCAGTACTACACAAGTTGCTACTCTATAGTCGCAGTACTACGGAAGTTGCTACTGTATAGTCGCAGTACTACACAAGTTGCTACTCTATAGTCGCAGTACTACACAAGTTGCTACTCTATAGTCGCAGTACTACACAAGTTGCTAGTCTATAGTCGCAGTAATACACAAGTTGCTACTGTATAGTCGCAGTACTACACAAGTTGCTACTGTATAGTCGCAGTACGACACAAGTTGCTACTGTATAGTCGCAGTACTACACAAGTTGCTACTGTATAGTCGCAGTACTACACAAGTTGCTACTGTATAGTCGCAGTACAACACAAGTTGCTACTCTATAGTCGCAGTACTACGGAAGTTGCTACTGTATAGTCGCAGTACTACACAAGTTGCTACTCTATAGTCGCAGTACTACGGAAGTTGCTACTGTATAGTCGCAGTACAACACAAGTTGCTACTCTATAGTCGCAGTACTACACAAGTTGCTAGTCTATAGTCGCAGTACTACACAAGTTGCTACTGTATAGTCGCAGTACTACACAAGTTGCTACTGTATAGTCGCAGTACGACACAAGTTGCTACTGTATAGTCGCAGTACTACACAAGTTGCTACTGTATAGTCGCAGTACTACACAAGTTGCTACTGTATAGTCGCAGTACTACACAAGTTGCTACTCTATAGTCGCAGTACTACGGAAGTTGCTACTGTATAGTCGCAGTACAACACAAGTTGCTACTCTATAGTCGCAGTACTACGGAAGTTGCTACTGTATAGTCGCAGTACAACACAAGTTGCTACTCTATAGTCGCAGTACTACGGAAGTTGCTACTGTATAGTCGCAGTACTACGGAAGTTGCTACTCTATAGTCGCAGTACTACGGAAGTTGCTACTGTATAGTCGCAGTACTACGGAAGTTGCTACTGTATAGTCGCAGTACTACACAAGTTGCTACTCTATAGTCGCAGTACTACGGAAGTTGCTACTGTATAGTCGCAGTACAACACAAGTTGCTACTCTATAGTCGCAGTACTACGGAAGTTGCTACTGTATAGTCGCAGTACAACACAAGTTGCTACTCTATAGTCGCAGTACTACACAAGTTGCTAGTCTATAGTCGCAGTACTACACAAGTTGCTACTGTATAGTCGCAGTACTACACAAGTTGCTACTGTATAGTCGCAGTACGACACAAGTTGCTACTGTATAGTCGCAGTACTACACAAGTTGCTACTGTATAGTCGCAGTACTACACAAGTTGCTACTGTATAGTCGCAGTACTACACAAGTTGCTACTCTATAGTCGCAGTACTACGGAAGTTGCTACTGTATAGTCGCAGTACAACACAAGTTGCTACTCTATAGTCGCAGTACTACGGAAGTTGCTACTGTATAGTCGCAGTACAACACAAGTTGCTACTCTATAGTCGCAGTACTACGGAAGTTGCTACTGTATAGTCGCAGTACTACACAAGTTGCTACTCTATAGTCGCAGTACTACGGAAGTTGCTACTGTATAGTCGCAGTACTACACAAGTTGCTACTCTATAGTCGCAGTACTACGGAAGTTGCTACTGTATAGTCGCAGTACAACACAAGTTGCTACTCTATAGTCGCAGTACTACGGAAGTTGCTACTGTATAGTCGCAGTACTACACAAGTTGCTACTCTATAGTCGCAGTACTACGGAAGTTGCTACTGTATAGTCGCAGTACTACGGAAGTTGCTACTGTATAGTCGCAGTACAACACAAGTTGCTACTCTATAGTCGCAGTACTACGGAAGTTGCTACTGTATAGTCGCAGTACTACACAAGTTGCTACTGTATAGTCGCAGTACTACACAAGTTGCTACTGTATAGTCGCAGTACTACACAAGTTGCTACTGTATAGTCGCAGTACTACACAAGTTGCTACTGTATAGTCGCAGTACTACACAAGTTGCTACTGTATAGTCGCAGTACTACACAAGTTGCTACTCTATAGTCGCAGTACTACGGAAGTTGCTACTGTATAGTCGCAGTACAACACATGTTGCTACTCTATAGTCGCAGTACTACGGAAGTTGCTAATGTATAGTCGCAGTACTACACAAGTTGCTACTCTATAGTCGCAGTACTACGGAAGTTGCTACTGTATAGTCGCAGTACTACACAAGTTGCTACTGTATAGTCGCAGTACTACACAAGTTGCTACTCTATAGTCGCAGTACTACGCAAGTTGCTACTGTATAGTCGCAGTACAACACAAGTTGCTACTCTATAGTCGCAGTACTACGGAAGTTGCTACTGTATAGTCGCAGTACTACACAAGTTGCTACTCTATAGTCGCAGTACTACGGAAGTTGCTACTGTATAGTCGCAGTACAACACAAGTTGCTACTCTATAGTCGCAGTACTACGGAAGTTGCTACTGTATAGTCGCAGTACAACACAAGTTGCTACTCTATAGTCGCAGTACTACGGAAGTTGCTACTGTATAGTCGCAGTACTATACAAGTTGCTACTTTATAGTCGCAGTACTACACAAGTTGCTACTCTATAGTCGCAGTACTACGGAAGTTGCTACTGTATAGTCGCAGTACAACACAAGTTGCTACTCTATAGTCGCAGTACTACGGAAGTTGCTACTGTATAGTCGCAGCACAACACAAGTTGCTACTCTATAGTCGCAGTACTACGGAAGTTGCTACTGTATAGTCGCAGTACTACAAAAGTTGCTACTGTATAGTCGCAGTACTACACAAGTTGCTACTCTATAGTCGCAGTACTACGCAAGTTGCTACTGTATAGTCGCAGTACAACACAAGTTGCTACTCTATAGTCGCAGTACTACGGAAGTTGCTACTGTATAGTCGCAGTACTACACAAGTTGCTACTCTATAGTCGCAGTACTACGGAAGTTGCTACTGTTTAGTCGCAGTACTACGGAAGTTGCTACTGTATAGTCGCAGTACTACACAAGTTGCTAGTCTATAGTCGCAGTACTACACAAGTTGCTACTGTATAGTCGCAGTACTACACAAGTTGCTACTGTATAGTCGCAGTACTACACAAGTTGCTACTCTATAGTCGCAGTACTACGGAAGTTGCTACTGTATAGTCGCAGTACAACACAAGTTGCTACTCTATAGTCGCAGTACTACATAAGTTGCTACTCTATAGTCGCAGTACTACACAAGTTGCTACTCTATAGTCGCAGTACTACACAAGTTGCTAGTCTATAGTCGCAGTACTACACAAGTTGCTACTGTATAGTCGCAGTACTACACAAGTTGCTACTGTATAGTAGCAGTACTACACAAGTTGCTACAGTATAGTCGCAGTACTACGGGAGTTGCTACTGTATAGTCGCAGTACTACACAAGTTGCTACTGTATAGTCGCAGTACTACACAAGTTGCTACTCTATAGTCGCAGTACTACACAAGTTGCTACTGTATAGTCGCAGTACAACACAAGTTGCTACTCTATAGTCGCAGTACTACGGAAGTTGCTACTGTATAGTCGCAGTACAACACAAGTTGCTACTCTATAGTCGCAGTACTACGGAAGTTGCTACTGTATAGTCGCAGTACTACACAAGTTGCTACTGTATAGTCGCAGTACTACACAAGTTGCTACTCTATAGTCGCAGTACTACGGATGTTGCTACTGTATAGTCGCAGTACAACACAAGTTGCTACTCTATAGTCGCAGTACTACGGAAGTTGCTACTGTATAGTCGCAGTACTATACAAGTTGCTACTTTATAGTCGCAGTACTACACAAGTTGCTACTCTATAGTCGCAGTACTACGGAAGTTGCTACTGTATAGTCGCAGTACAACACAAGTTGCTACTCTATAGTCGCAGTACTACGGAAGTTGCTACTGTATAGTCGCAGCACAACACAAGTTGCTACTCTATAGTCGCAGTACTACGGAAGTTGCTACTGTATAGTCGCAGTACTACAAAAGTTGCTACTGTATAGTCGCAGTACTACACAAGTTGCTACTCTATAGTCGCAGTACTACGCAAGTTGCTACTGTATAGTCGCAGTACAACACAAGTTGCTACTCTATAGTCGCAGTACTACGGAAGTTGCTACTGTATAGTCGCAGTACTACACAAGTTGCTACTCTATAGTCGCAGTACTACGGAAGTTGCTACTGTTTAGTCGCAGTACTACGGAAGTTGCTACTGTATAGTCGCAGTACTACACAAGTTGCTAGTCTATAGTCGCAGTACTACACAAGTTGCTACTGTATAGTCGCAGTACTACACAAGTTGCTACTGTATAGTCGCAGTACTACACAAGTTGCTACTGTATAGTCGCAGTACTACGGAAGTTGCTACTGTATAGTCGCAGTACAACACAAGTTGCTACTCTATAGTCGCAGTACTACGCAAGTTGCTACTGTATAGTCGCAGTACAACACAAGTTGCTACTCTATAGTCGCAGTACTACGGAAGTTGCTACTGTATAGTCGCAGTACTACACAAGTTGCTACTCTATAGTCGCAGTACTACGGAAGTTGCTACTGTATAGTCGCAGTACAACACAAGTTGCTACTCTATAGTCGCAGTACTACGGAAGTTGCTACTGTATAGTCGCAGTACAACACAAGTTGCTACTGTATAGTAGCAGTACTACACAAGTTGCTACAGTATAGTCGCAGTACTACGGGAGTTGCTACTGTATAGTCGCAGTACTACGGAAGTTGCTACTGTATAGTCGCAGTACTACACAAGTTGCTACTGTATAGTAGCAGTACTACACAAGTTGCTACAGTATAGTCGCAGTACTACGGGAGTTGCTACTGTATAGTCGCAGTACTACACAAGTTGCTACTGTATAGTCGCAGTACTACACAAGTTGCTACTCTATAGTCGCAGTACTACACAAGTTGCTACTGTATAGTCGCAGTACAACACAAGTTGCTACTCTATAGTCGCAGTACTACGGAAGTTGCTACTGTATAGTCGCAGTACAACACAAGTTGCTACTCTATAGTCGCAGTACTACGGAAGTTGCTACTGTATAGTCGCAGTACTACACAAGTTGCTACTGTATAGTCGCAGTACTACACAAGTTGCTACTCTATAGTCGCAGTACTACGGAAGTTGCTACTGTATAGACGCAGTACAACACAAGTTGCTACTCTATAGTCGCAGTACTACGGAAGTTGCTACTGTATAGTCGCAGTACTACACAAGTTGCTACGGTATAGTCGCAGTACTACACAAGTTGCTACTCTATAGTCGCAGTACTACGGAAGTTGCTACTGTATAGTCGCAGTACAACACAAGTTGCTACTCTATAGTCGCAGTACTACGGAAGTTGCTACTGTATAGTCGCAGTACTACACAAGTTGCTACTGTATAGTCGCAGTACTACACAAGTTGCTACTCTATAGTCGCAGTACTACGGAAGTTGCTACTGTATAGACGCAGTACAACACAAGTTGCTACTCTATAGTCGCAGTACTACGGAAGTTGCTACTGTATAGTCGCAGTACTACACAAGTTGCTACTGTATAGTCGCAGTACAACACAAGTTGCTACTCTATAGTCGCAGTACTACGGAAGTTGCTACTGTATAGTCGCAGTACTACACAAGTTGCTACTCTATAGTCGCAGTACTACGGAAGTTGCTACTGTATAGTCGCAGTACTACGGAAGTTGCTACTGTATAGTCGCAGTACAACACAAGTTGCTACTCTATAGTCGCAGTACTACGGAAGTTGCTACTGTATAGTCGCAGTACTACACAAGTTACTACTGTATAGTCGCAGTACTACACAATTTGCTACTGTATAGTCGCAGTACTACACAAGTTGCTACTGTATAGTCGCAGTACTACACAAGTTGCTACTGTATAGTCGCAGTACTACACAAGTTGCTACTCTATAGTCGCAGTACTACGGAAGTTTCTACTGTATAGTCGCAGTACTACACAAGTTGCTACTCTATAGTCGCAGTACTACACAAGTTGCTTCTCTATAGTCGCAGTACTACACAAGTTGCTAGTCTATAGTCGCAGTACTACACAAGTTGCTACTGTATAGTCGCAGTACTACACAAGTTGCTACTGTATAGTCGCAGTACGACACAAGTTGCTACTGTATAGTCGCAGTACTACACAAGTTGCTACTGTATAGTCGCAGTACTACACAAGTTGCTACTGTATAGTCGCAGTACAACACAAGTTGCTACTCTATAGTCGCAGTACTACGGAAGTTGCTACTGTATAGTCGCAGTACTACACAAGTTGCTACTCTATAGTCGCAGTACTACGGAAGTTGCTCCTGTATAGTCGCAGTCCAACACAAGTTGCTACTCTATAGTCGCAGTACTACGGAAGTTGCTACTGTATAGTCGCAGTACTACACAAGTTGCTACTCTATAGTCGCAGTACTACGGAAGTTGCTACTGTATAGTGGCAGTACAACACAAGTTGCTACTCTATAGTCGCAGTACTACGGAAGTTGCTACTGTATAGTCGCAGTACAACACAAGTTGCTACTCTATAGTCGCAGTACTACACAAGTTGCTAGTCTATAGTCGCAGTACTACACAAGTTGCTACTGTATAGTCGCAGTACTACACAAGTTGCTACTGTATAGTCGCAGTACGACACAAGTTGCTACTGTATAGTCGCAGTACTACACAAGTTGCTACTGTATAGTCGCAGTACTACACAAGTTGCTACTGTATAGTCGCAGTACTACACAAGTTGCTACTCTATAGTCGCAGTACTACGGAAGTTGCTACTGTATAGTCGCAGTACAACACAAGTTGCTACTCTATAGTCGCAGTACTACGGAAGTTGCTACTTTATAGTCGCAGTACAACACAAGTTGCTACTCTATAGTCGCAGTACTACGGAAGTTGCTACTGTATAGTCGCAGTACTACACAAGTTGCTACTGTATAGTCGCAGTACTACACAAGTTGCTACTCTATAGTCGCAGTACTACGCAAGTTGCTACTGTATAGTCGCAGTACAACACAAGTTGCTACTCTATAGTCGCAGTACTACGGAAGTTGCTACTGTATAGTCGCAGTACTACACAAGTTGCTACTCTATAGTCGCAGTACTACGGAAGTTGCTACTGTATAGTCGCAGTACAACACAAGTTGCTACTCTATAGTCGCAGTACTACGGAAGTTGCTACTGTATAGTCGCAGTACTACACAAGTTGCTACTCTATAGTCGCAGTACTACGGAAGTTGCTACTGTATAGTCGCAGTACAACACAAGTTGCTACTCTATAGTCGCAGTACTACGGAAGTTGCTACTGTATAGTCGCAGTACTACACAAGTTGCTACTGTATAGTCGCAGTACTACGGAAGTTGCTACTGTATAGTCGCAGTACTACACAAGTTGCTACTGTATAGTCGCAGTACTACACAAGTTGCTACTCTATAGTCGCAGTACTACGGAAGTACTACTGTGCGCAAGCAAACATTAGTTCTGTACTTTAAAAATCTTATTAAATAGTTATCGTGGTTATATCATAACAAAAAGTGATTAAGGTTCAAGCAAAAAAGGACATACAGTGAAAAAAGTTAAAATACCAGTGATTTTTCTAAAACCTAAAGAGAAACAGTGTTAAATACCTCATAACGACATCTATGTTCAAATTTAAATTTTTTTCACAAGTACTTAATCAAACAGTGAAGCTTCAGCAGCAAAAAGCAAACAGCGACCAGAATAACAAACATCAAGAAAGGTAGGGAAATATTATAAATAACGAATAATACTTTCTCATTTTACTACTTTTATTATACAAGAAATTGCAAATAACTGGACCGCATGGACAATTGTTTTTGAAAACTATGCCATCTATCGCGGAATAGAGAAACTAAATTCAAATTGCGAACTGGCAAGCACCTGTGAAGTTCCAGCACCAAAAAGCAAACATCGACGAGAATTACAAACCTCAAGAAAGGTAGGGAAAAATTACGAATAACGAATAATCATATCTCATTTTACATACAATTATTACACAAAAATTACAATAAACTGAACTGAAATAAACAATTGATTTTGAAAACAATGCCATCTATCGTGGAATAGCTTAAACAACTTCAAATTGCGAACTCACTTTCTGACAAATAAACGCCATCTATTACCGACAAAGAGAAACATACACCAAACGTCAATACTTCAAGTACTACAACAATCCACTACTAGAGGACGTAACTGGTCGTAAAAATAAAAATAAACAGACATGGCTTCTGAATGTGCGGGATGTTATCAGAAAATACCAGAAGCAGAAAAACTTACCTGTGCGCATTGCAAAAACACATACGACTTAAAATGTGCTAATGTTTCAATTCACCATTTTACAAAATTGATGACTTTTGAGCATAAAATTAAATGGCAATGTCAAGCTTGCTACTGCAAAACCCCTAAAGTCGGTAATACAAATACCCCTATACGCCTACAAGACCGTGACCTACCGCAACAGACAAAATCACCTTCTGAAGAATGTAATGTCACCATTAGAAGAGTGAACACAAAAACAAACAACTACACTTTTAACTCTGAAGACCTAACTATACTAGGCGACACGCTGAACGCAGAAGAAAAAGAAACGGCCATTCAAACTGAATTAACGCTACAAAATCTAAGTGAAATTATAATACTGCGCCTTAAGGAAAATAATAAATCCATTATAACAGAAATTAAAAATACAATCCAAACCGAGATAAATAAATCCATCACTGAATTAAAGGAAGATATCCAATTAAAAACAGACGCCCTAAATATCCAAAACGAACTAAGAAAGGAAGAAATAGAAAAAGTAAACTTAAAAATTGAAAACCTTACAAAAGAAAATGAGAAACTAAAAAAAGAAATTTTAGAGATAAGAAATAGAAAAAATACCCCGTCCACTATCTGCGCTGAAACAAACACGAAGAAAATAGTTCTCTACGGATTTACTGAATATTACAAAGAACCGGAAGTTGACCTACACAACAGAATCATTGAACTGTTCTGCAGCACGATGAACGTAGACCTGACGGGATATATAGAAGAGACATACAGACTGGGTAGATACAGCAGCAACAAAAATAGACCACTTGTCATCGAATTAATTAGTAAAAGAATGGCAAAGTACGTAATAAACAATAGCCAATACCTTCAGGGTACTCGGTTATTTATCTCAGAGTTCCTAGATACCAACACGCGAAGGGAAAGACAATTAATGCGAGAAGAAATGCTTCAGGCTCGAAGAAACGGATTATTTGCAATAATTAAAAACAATCAATTGTTCATTGAAGGACAGAAAGTTAACCAGAACAACGAAACATACAAAACGACACAAATCAATGACCAGAAGGGAACCGCATACAACTACAATGTAGACCGAATTGGCGAACTACCTACCACCAACGAAGACACAAAGAATCACTCCTTTCGAAAGCATAGACCAACCTTGTAAAATTCTCTTCCAAAACATGCAAAGCATATCCAACAAGCTACACATTATAGAAGCATTTTTAACAGAAAACCCTATCTATCAAGCTGTATGCATATCTGAGTCCTGGCTATCCGAAGATAAAGTTTCCCTCATCCAAATAAATGGCTATAATATTGCATCATCATACTGCCGGAAAACTCGAGGAGGAGGCGGCGTGTGCATCCTCTTGCAAGAACAAATTGATTACATAGAGAAAAAAGATATCTCAAACATGTCTACAGAATATGTACTGGAAGTGTGCGCTGCTGAGTTACCTAAACAAAACCTTTTACTAATTACTATGTACTGGAATAGAAGAGAGGAAGATATATTCATTGATAAATTAAAACAAATTCTAAATTATTTAAATATTAAATATAATAAATTTAACATTGTTATAGGTGGAGATTTTAACATTAACATATTAAGCAAAACCTCAAAAACTTACCAGTTTCTGGATCTCATGCTAGAATACAAATTCACTCTACTACTACTCTATAGTCGCAGTACTACGGAAGTTGCTACTGTATAGTCGCAGTACTACACAAGTTGCTACTGTATACTCGCAGTACTACACAAGTTGCTACTGTATAGTCGCAGTACTACACAAGTTGCTACTGTATAGTCGCAGTACTACACAAGTTGCTACTCTATAGTCGCAGTACTACGGAAGTTGCTACTGTATAGTCGCAGTACTACACAAGTTGCTACTCTATAGTCGCAGTACTACACAAGTTGCTACTCTATAGTCGCAGTACTACACAAGTTGCTAGTCTATAGTCGCAGTAATACACAAGTTGCTACTGTATAGTCGCAGTACTACACAAGTTGCTACTGTATAGTCGCAGTACGACACAAGTTGCTACTGTATAGTCGCAGTACTACACAAGTTGCTACTGTATAGTCGCAGTACTACACAAGTTGCTACTGTATAGTCGCAGTACAACACAAGTTGCTACTCTATAGTCGCAGTACTACGGAAGTTGCTACTGTATAGTCGCAGTACTACACAAGTTGCTACTCTATAGTCGCAGTACTACGGAAGTTGCTACTGTATAGTCGCAGTACAACACAAGTTGCTACTCTATAGTCGCAGTACTACGGAAGTTGCTACTGTATAGTCGCAGTACTACACAAGTTGCTACTCTATAGTCGCAGTACTACGGAAGTTGCTACTGTATAGTCGCAGTACAACACAAGTTGCTACTCTATAGTCGCAGTACTACGGAAGTTGCTACTGTATAGTCGCAGTACAACACAAGTTGCTACTCTATAGTCGCAGTACTACACAAGTTGCTAGTCTATAGTCGCAGTACTACACAAGTTGCTACTGTATAGTCGCAGTACTACACAAGTTGCTACTGTATAGTCGCAGTACGACACAAGTTGCTACTGTATAGTCGCAGTACTACACAAGTTGCTACTGTATAGTCGCAGTACTACACAAGTTGCTACTGTATAGTCGCAGTACTACACAAGTTGCTACTCTATAGTCGCAGTACTACGGAAGTTGCTACTGTATAGTCGCAGTACAACACAAGTTGCTACTCTATAGTCGCAGTACTACGGAAGTTGCTACTGTATAGTCGCAGTACAACACAAGTTGCTACTCTATAGTCGCAGTACTACGGAAGTTGCTACTGTATAGTCGCAGTACTACGGAAGTTGCTACTCTATAGTCGCAGTACTACGGAAGTTGCTACTGTATAGTCGCAGTACTACACAAGTTGCTACTCTATAGTCGCAGTACTACGGAAGTTGCTACTGTATAGTCGCAGTACAACACAAGTTGCTACTCTATAGTCGCAGTACTACGGAAGTTGCTACTGTATAGTCGCAGTACAACACAAGTTGCTACTCTATAGTCGCAGTACTACACAAGTTGCTAGTCTATAGTCGCAGTACTACACAAGTTGCTACTGTATAGTCGCAGTACTACACAAGTTGCTACTGTATAGTCGCAGTACGACACAAGTTGCTACTGTATAGTCGCAGTACTACACAAGTTGCTACTGTATAGTCGCAGTACTACACAAGTTGCTACTGTATAGTCGCAGTACTACACAAGTTGCTACTCTATAGTCGCAGTACTACGGAAGTTGCTACTGTATAGTCGCAGTACAACACAAGTTGCTACTCTATAGTCGCAGTACTACGGAAGTTGCTACTGTATAGTCGCAGTACAACACAAGTTGCTACTCTATAGTCGCAGTACTACGGAAGTTGCTACTGTATAGTCGCAGTACTACACAAGTTGCTACTCTATAGTCGCAGTACTACGGAAGTTGCTACTGTATAGTCGCAGTACTACACAAGTTGCTACTCTATAGTCGCAGTACTACGGAAGTTGCTACTGTATAGTCGCAGTACAACACAAGTTGCTACTCTATAGTCGCAGTACTACGGAAGTTGCTACTGTATAGTCGCAGTACTACACAAGTTGCTACTCTATAGTCGCAGTACTACGGAAGTTGCTACTGTATAGTCGCAGTACTACGGAAGTTGCTACTGTATAGTCGCAGTACAACACAAGTTGCTACTCTATAGTCGCAGTACTACGGAAGTTGCTACTGTATAGTCGCAGTACTACACAAGTTGCTACTGTATAGTCGCAGTACTACACAAGTTGCTACTGTATAGTCGCAGTACTACACAAGTTGCTACTGTATAGTCGCAGTACTACACAAGTTGCTACTGTATAGTCGCAGTACTACACAAGTTGCTACTGTATAGTCGCAGTACTACACAAGTTGCTACTCTATAGTCGCAGTACTACGGAAGTTGCTACTGTATAGTCGCAGTACAACACATGTTGCTACTCTATAGTCGCAGTACTACGGAAGTTGCTAATGTATAGTCGCAGTACTACACAAGTTGCTACTCTATAGTCGCAGTACTACGGAAGTTGCTACTGTATAGTCGCAGTACTACACAAGTTGCTACTGTATAGTCGCAGTACTACACAAGTTGCTACTCTATAGTCGCAGTACTACGCAAGTTGCTACTGTATAGTCGCAGTACAACACAAGTTGCTACTCTATAGTCGCAGTACTACGGAAGTTGCTACTGTATAGTCGCAGTACTACACAAGTTGCTACTCTATAGTCGCAGTACTACGGAAGTTGCTACTGTATAGTCGCAGTACAACACAAGTTGCTACTCTATAGTCGCAGTACTACGGAAGTTGCTACTGTATAGTCGCAGTACAACACAAGTTGCTACTCTATAGTCGCAGTACTACGGAAGTTGCTACTGTATAGTCGCAGTACTATACAAGTTGCTACTTTATAGTCGCAGTACTACACAAGTTGCTACTCTATAGTCGCAGTACTACGGAAGTTGCTACTGTATAGTCGCAGTACAACACAAGTTGCTACTCTATAGTCGCAGTACTACGGAAGTTGCTACTGTATAGTCGCAGCACAACACAAGTTGCTACTCTATAGTCGCAGTACTACGGAAGTTGCTACTGTATAGTCGCAGTACTACAAAAGTTGCTACTGTATAGTCGCAGTACTACACAAGTTGCTACTCTATAGTCGCAGTACTACGCAAGTTGCTACTGTATAGTCGCAGTACAACACAAGTTGCTACTCTATAGTCGCAGTACTACGGAAGTTGCTACTGTATAGTCGCAGTACTACACAAGTTGCTACTCTATAGTCGCAGTACTACGGAAGTTGCTACTGTTTAGTCGCAGTACTACGGAAGTTGCTACTGTATAGTCGCAGTACTACACAAGTTGCTAGTCTATAGTCGCAGTACTACACAAGTTGCTACTGTATAGTCGCAGTACTACACAAGTTGCTACTGTATAGTCGCAGTACTACACAAGTTGCTACTCTATAGTCGCAGTACTACGGAAGTTGCTACTGTATAGTCGCAGTACAACACAAGTTGCTACTCTATAGTCGCAGTACTACATAAGTTGCTACTCTATAGTCGCAGTACTACACAAGTTGCTACTCTATAGTCGCAGTACTACACAAGTTGCTAGTCTATAGTCGCAGTACTACACAAGTTGCTACTGTATAGTCGCAGTACTACACAAGTTGCTACTGTATAGTAGCAGTACTACACAAGTTGCTACAGTATAGTCGCAGTACTACGGGAGTTGCTACTGTATAGTCGCAGTACTACACAAGTTGCTACTGTATAGTCGCAGTACTACACAAGTTGCTACTCTATAGTCGCAGTACTACACAAGTTGCTACTGTATAGTCGCAGTACAACACAAGTTGCTACTCTATAGTCGCAGTACTACGGAAGTTGCTACTGTATAGTCGCAGTACAACACAAGTTGCTACTCTATAGTCGCAGTACTACGGAAGTTGCTACTGTATAGTCGCAGTACTACACAAGTTGCTACTGTATAGTCGCAGTACTACACAAGTTGCTACTCTATAGTCGCAGTACTACGGAAGTTGCTACTGTATAGTCGCAGTACAACACAAGTTGCTACTCTATAGTCGCAGTACTACGGAAGTTGCTACTGTATAGTCGCAGTACTATACAAGTTGCTACTTTATAGTCGCAGTACTACACAAGTTGCTACTCTATAGTCGCAGTACTACGGAAGTTGCTACTGTATAGTCGCAGTACAACACAAGTTGCTACTCTATAGTCGCAGTACTACGGAAGTTGCTACTGTATAGTCGCAGCACAACACAAGTTGCTACTCTATAGTCGCAGTACTACGGAAGTTGCTACTGTATAGTCGCAGTACTACAAAAGTTGCTACTGTATAGTCGCAGTACTACACAAGTTGCTACTCTATAGTCGCAGTACTACGCAAGTTGCTACTGTATAGTCGCAGTACAACACAAGTTGCTACTCTATAGTCGCAGTACTACGGAAGTTGCTACTGTATAGTCGCAGTACTACACAAGTTGCTACTCTATAGTCGCAGTACTACGGAAGTTGCTACTGTTTAGTCGCAGTACTACGGAAGTTGCTACTGTATAGTCGCAGTACTACACAAGTTGCTAGTCTATAGTCGCAGTACTACACAAGTTGCTACTGTATAGTCGCAGTACTACACAAGTTGCTACTGTATAGTCGCAGTACTACACAAGTTGCTACTGTATAGTCGCAGTACTACGGAAGTTGCTACTGTATAGTCGCAGTACAACACAAGTTGCTACTCTATAGTCGCAGTACTACGCAAGTTGCTACTGTATAGTCGCAGTACAACACAAGTTGCTACTCTATAGTCGCAGTACTACGGAAGTTGCTACTATATAGTCGCAGTACTACACAAGTTGCTACTCTATAGTCGCAGTACTACGGAAGTTGCTACTGTATAGTCGCAGTACAACACAAGTTGCTACTCTATAGTCGCAGTACTACGGAAGTTGCTACTGTATAGTCGCAGTACAACACAAGTTGCTACTGTATAGTAGCAGTACTACACAAGTTGCTACAGTATAGTCGCAGTACTACGGGAGTTGCTACTGTATAGTCGCAGTACTACGGAAGTTGCTACTGTATAGTCGCAGTACTACACAAGTTGCTACTGTATAGTAGCAGTACTACACAAGTTGCTACAGTATAGTCGCAGTACTACGGGAGTTGCTACTGTATAGTCGCAGTACTACACAAGTTGCTACTGTATAGTCGCAGTACTACACAAGTTGCTACTCTATAGTCGCAGTACTACACAAGTTGCTACTGTATAGTCGCAGTACAACACAAGTTGCTACTCTATAGTCGCAGTACTACGGAAGTTGCTACTGTATAGTCGCAGTACAACACAAGTTGCTACTCTATAGTCGCAGTACTACGGAAGTTGCTACTGTATAGTCGCAGTACTACACAAGTTGCTACTGTATAGTCGCAGTACTACACAAGTTGCTACTCTATAGTCGCAGTACTACGGAAGTTGCTACTGTATAGACGCAGTACAACACAAGTTGCTACTCTATAGTCGCAGTACTACGGAAGTTGCTACTGTATAGTCGCAGTACTACACAAGTTGCTACGGTATAGTCGCAGTACTACACAAGTTGCTACTCTATAGTCGCAGTACTACGGAAGTTGCTACTGTATAGTCGCAGTACAACACAAGTTGCTACTCTATAGTCGCAGTACTACGGAAGTTGCTACTGTATAGTCGCAGTACTACACAAGTTGCTACTGTATAGTCGCAGTACTACACAAGTTGCTACTCTATAGTCGCAGTACTACGGAAGTTGCTACTGTATAGACGCAGTACAACACAAGTTGCTACTCTATAGTCGCAGTACTACGGAAGTTGCTACTGTATAGTCGCAGTACTACACAAGTTGCTACTGTATAGTCGCAGTACAACACAAGTTGCTACTCTATAGTCGCAGTACTACGGAAGTTGCTACTGTATAGTCGCAGTACTACACAAGTTGCTACTCTATAGTCGCAGTACTACGGAAGTTGCTACTGTATAGTCGCAGTACTACGGAAGTTGCTACTGTATAGTCGCAGTACAACACAAGTTGCTACTCTATAGTCGCAGTACTACGGAAGTTGCTACTGTATAGTCGCAGTACTACACAAGTTACTACTGTATAGTCGCAGTACTACACAATTTGCTACTGTATAGTCGCAGTACTACACAAGTTGCTACTGTATAGTCGCAGTACTACACAAGTTGCTACTGTATAGTCGCAGTACTACACAAGTTGCTACTCTATAGTCGCAGTACTACGGAAGTTTCTACTGTATAGTCGCAGTACTACACAAGTTGCTACTCTATAGTCGCAGTACTACACAAGTTGCTTCTCTATAGTCGCAGTACTACACAAGTTGCTAGTCTATAGTCGCAGTACTACACAAGTTGCTACTGTATAGTCGCAGTACTACACAAGTTGCTACTGTATAGTCGCAGTACGACACAAGTTGCTACTGTATAGTCGCAGTACTACACAAGTTGCTACTGTATAGTCGCAGTACTACACAAGTTGCTACTGTATAGTCGCAGTACAACACAAGTTGCTACTCTATAGTCGCAGTACTACGGAAGTTGCTACTGTATAGTCGCAGTACTACACAAGTTGCTACTCTATAGTCGCAGTACTACGGAAGTTGCTCCTGTATAGTCGCAGTCCAACACAAGTTGCTACTCTATAGTCGCAGTACTACGGAAGTTGCTACTGTATAGTCGCAGTACTACACAAGTTGCTACTCTATAGTCGCAGTACTACGGAAGTTGCTACTGTATAGTGGCAGTACAACACAAGTTGCTACTCTATAGTCGCAGTACTACGGAAGTTGCTACTGTATAGTCGCAGTACAACACAAGTTGCTACTCTATAGTCGCAGTACTACACAAGTTGCTAGTCTATAGTCGCAGTACTACACAAGTTGCTACTGTATAGTCGCAGTACTACACAAGTTGCTACTGTATAGTCGCAGTACGACACAAGTTGCTACTGTATAGTCGCAGTACTACACAAGTTGCTACTGTATAGTCGCAGTACAACACAAGTTGCTACTCTATAGTCGCAGTACTACGGAAGTTGCTACTCTATAGTCGCAGTACTACGGAAGTTGCTACTGTATAGTCGCAGTACTACACAAGTTGCTACTCTATAGTCGCAGTACTACGGAAGTTGCTCCTGTATAGTCGCAGTCCAACACAAGTTGCTACTCTATAGTCGCAGTACTACGGAAGTTGCTACTGTATAGTCGCAGTACTACACAAGTTGCTACTCTATAGTCGCAGTACTACGGAAGTTGCTACTGTATAGTGGCAGTACAACACAAGTTGCTACTCTATAGTCGCAGTACTACGGAAGTTGCTACTGTATAGTCGCAGTACAACACAAGTTGCTACTCTATAGTCGCAGTACTACACAAGTTGCTAGTCTATAGTCGCAGTACTACGGAAGTTGCTACTGTATAGTCGCAGTACAACACAAGTTGCTACTCTATAGTCGCAGTACTACGGAAGTTGCTACTGTATAGTCGCAGTACTACGGAAGTTGCTACTGTATAGTCGCAGTACTACACAAGTTGCTACGGTATAGTCGCAGTACTACACAAGTTGCTACTGTATAGTCGCAGTACTACACAAGTTGCTACTGTATAGTCGCAGTACTATACAAGTTGCTACTGTATAGTCGCAGTACTACACAAGTTGCTACTCTATAGTCGCAGTACTACGGAAGTTGCTACTGTATAGTCGCAGTACAACACAAGTTGCTACTCTATAGTCGCAGTACTACGGAAGTTGCTACTGTATAGTCGCAGTACAACACAAGTTGCTACTCTATAGTCGCAGTACTACGGAAGTTGCTACTGTATAGTCGCAGTACTATAAAAGTTGCTACTGTATAGTCGCAGTACTACACAAGTTGCTACTCTATAGTCGCAGTACTACGCAAGTTGCTACTGTATAGTCGCAGTACAACACAAGTTGCTACTCTATAGTCGCAGTACTACACAAGTTGCTAGTCTATAGTCGCAGTACTACACAAGTTGCTACTGTATAGTCGCAGTACTACACAAGTTGCTACAGTATAGTCGCAGTACTACGGAAGTTGCTACTGTATAGTCGCAGTACTACACAAGTTGCTACTGTATAGTCGCAGTACTACACAAGTTGCTACTCTATAGTCGCAGTACTACACAAGTTGCTACTGTATAGTCGCAGTACAACACAAGTTGCTACTCTATAGTCGCAGTACTACGGAAGTTGCTACTGTATAGTCGCAGTACAACACAAGTTGCTACTCTATAGTCGCAGTACTACGGAAGTTGCTACTGTATAGTCGCAGTACTACACAAGTTGCTACTGTATAGTCGCAGTACTACACAATTTGCTACTCTATAGTCGCAGTACTACGGAAGTTGCTACTGTATAGACGCAGTACAACACAAGTTGCTACTCTATAGTCGCAGTACTACGGAAGTTGCTACTGTATAGTCGCAGTACTACACAAGTTGCTACGGTATAGTCGCAGTACTACACAAGTTGCTACTCTATAGTCGCAGTACTACGGAAGTTGCTACTGTATAGTCGCAGTACAACACAAGTTGCTACTCTATAGTCGCAGTACTACGGAAGTTGCTACTGTATAGTCGCAGTACAACACAAGTTGCTACTCTATAGTCGCAGTACTACGGAAGTTGCTACTGTATAGTCGCAGTACTACACAAGTTGCTACTGTATACTCGCAGTACTACACAAGTTGCTACTGTATAGTCGCAGTACTACACAAGTTGCTACTGTATAGTCGCAGTACTACACAAGTTGCTACTCTATAGTCGCAGTACTACGGAAGTTGCTACTGTATAGTCGCAGTACTACACAAGTTGCTACTCTATAGTCGCAGTACTACACAAGTTGCTACTCTATAGTCGCAGTACTACACAAGTTGCTAGTCTATAGTCGCAGTAATACACAAGTTGCTACTGTATAGTCGCAGTACTACACAAGTTGCTACTGTATAGTCGCAGTACGACACAAGTTGCTACTGTATAGTCGCAGTACTACACAAGTTGCTACTGTATAGTCGCAGTACTACACAAGTTGCTACTGTATAGTCGCAGTACAACACAAGTTGCTACTCTATAGTCGCAGTACTACGGAAGTTGCTACTGTATAGTCGCAGTACTACACAAGTTGCTACTCTATAGTCGCAGTACTACGGAAGTTGCTACTGTATAGTCGCAGTACAACACAAGTTGCTACTCTATAGTCGCAGTACTACACAAGTTGCTAGTCTATAGTCGCAGTACTACACAAGTTGCTACTGTATAGTCGCAGTACTACACAAGTTGCTACTGTATAGTCGCAGTACGACACAAGTTGCTACTGTATAGTCGCAGTACTACACAAGTTGCTACTGTATAGTCGCAGTACTACACAAGTTGCTACTGTATAGTCGCAGTACTACACAAGTTGCTACTCTATAGTCGCAGTACTACGGAAGTTGCTACTGTATAGTCGCAGTACAACACAAGTTGCTACTCTATAGTCGCAGTACTACGGAAGTTGCTACTGTATAGTCGCAGTACAACACAAGTTGCTACTCTATAGTCGCAGTACTACGGAAGTTGCTACTGTATAGTCGCAGTACTACGGAAGTTGCTACTCTATAGTCGCAGTACTACGGAAGTTGCTACTGTATAGTCGCAGTACTACGGAAGTTGCTACTGTATAGTCGCAGTACTACACAAGTTGCTACTCTATAGTCGCAGTACTACGGAAGTTGCTACTGTATAGTCGCAGTACAACACAAGTTGCTACTCTATAGTCGCAGTACTACGGAAGTTGCTACTGTATAGTCGCAGTACAACACAAGTTGCTACTCTATAGTCGCAGTACTACACAAGTTGCTAGTCTATAGTCGCAGTACTACACAAGTTGCTACTGTATAGTCGCAGTACTACACAAGTTGCTACTGTATAGTCGCAGTACGACACAAGTTGCTACTGTATAGTCGCAGTACTACACAAGTTGCTACTGTATAGTCGCAGTACTACACAAGTTGCTACTGTATAGTCGCAGTACTACACAAGTTGCTACTCTATAGTCGCAGTACTACGGAAGTTGCTACTGTATAGTCGCAGTACAACACAAGTTGCTACTCTATAGTCGCAGTACTACGGAAGTTGCTACTGTATAGTCGCAGTACAACACAAGTTGCTACTCTATAGTCGCAGTACTACGGAAGTTGCTACTGTATAGTCGCAGTACTACACAAGTTGCTACTCTATAGTCGCAGTACTACGGAAGTTGCTACTGTATAGTCGCAGTACTACACAAGTTGCTACTCTATAGTCGCAGTACTACGGAAGTTGCTACTGTATAGTCGCAGTACAACACAAGTTGCTACTCTATAGTCGCAGTACTACGGAAGTTGCTACTGTATAGTCGCAGTACTACACAAGTTGCTACTCTATAGTCGCAGTACTACGGAAGTTGCTACTGTATAGTCGCAGTACTACGGAAGTTGCTACTGTATAGTCGCAGTACAACACAAGTTGCTACTCTATAGTCGCAGTACTACGGAAGTTGCTACTGTATAGTCGCAGTACTACACAAGTTGCTACTGTATAGTCGCAGTACTACACAAGTTGCTACTGTATAGTCGCAGTACTACACAAGTTGCTACTGTATAGTCGCAGTACTACACAAGTTGCTACTGTATAGTCGCAGTACTACACAAGTTGCTACTGTATAGTCGCAGTACTACACAAGTTGCTACTCTATAGTCGCAGTACTACGGAAGTTGCTACTGTATAGTCGCAGTACAACACATGTTGCTACTCTATAGTCGCAGTACTACGGAAGTTGCTAATGTATAGTCGCAGTACTACACAAGTTGCTACTCTATAGTCGCAGTACTACGGAAGTTGCTACTGTATAGTCGCAGTACTACACAAGTTGCTACTGTATAGTCGCAGTACTACACAAGTTGCTACTCTATAGTCGCAGTACTACGCAAGTTGCTACTGTATAGTCGCAGTACAACACAAGTTGCTACTCTATAGTCGCAGTACTACGGAAGTTGCTACTGTATAGTCGCAGTACTACACAAGTTGCTACTCTATAGTCGCAGTACTACGGAAGTTGCTACTGTATAGTCGCAGTACAACACAAGTTGCTACTCTATAGTCGCAGTACTACGGAAGTTGCTACTGTATAGTCGCAGTACAACACAAGTTGCTACTCTATAGTCGCAGTACTACGGAAGTTGCTACTGTATAGTCGCAGTACTATACAAGTTGCTACTTTATAGTCGCAGTACTACACAAGTTGCTACTCTATAGTCGCAGTACTACGGAAGTTGCTACTGTATAGTCGCAGTACAACACAAGTTGCTACTCTATAGTCGCAGTACTACGGAAGTTGCTACTGTATAGTCGCAGCACAACACAAGTTGCTACTCTATAGTCGCAGTACTACGGAAGTTGCTACTGTATAGTCGCAGTACTACAAAAGTTGCTACTGTATAGTCGCAGTACTACACAAGTTGCTACTCTATAGTCGCAGTACTACGCAAGTTGCTACTGTATAGTCGCAGTACAACACAAGTTGCTACTCTATAGTCGCAGTACTACGGAAGTTGCTACTGTATAGTCGCAGTACTACACAAGTTGCTACTCTATAGTCGCAGTACTACGGAAGTTGCTACTGTTTAGTCGCAGTACTACGGAAGTTGCTACTGTATAGTCGCAGTACTACACAAGTTGCTAGTCTATAGTCGCAGTACTACACAAGTTGCTACTGTATAGTCGCAGTACTACACAAGTTGCTACTGTATAGTCGCAGTACTACACAAGTTGCTACTCTATAGTCGCAGTACTACGGAAGTTGCTACTGTATAGTCGCAGTACAACACAAGTTGCTACTCTATAGTCGCAGTACTACATAAGTTGCTACTCTATAGTCGCAGTACTACACAAGTTGCTACTCTATAGTCGCAGTACTACACAAGTTGCTAGTCTATAGTCGCAGTACTACACAAGTTGCTACTGTATAGTCGCAGTACTACACAAGTTGCTACTGTATAGTAGCAGTACTACACAAGTTGCTACAGTATAGTCGCAGTACTACGGGAGTTGCTACTGTATAGTCGCAGTACTACACAAGTTGCTACTGTATAGTCGCAGTACTACACAAGTTGCTACTCTATAGTCGCAGTACTACACAAGTTGCTACTGTATAGTCGCAGTACAACACAAGTTGCTACTCTATAGTCGCAGTACTACGGAAGTTGCTACTGTATAGTCGCAGTACAACACAAGTTGCTACTCTATAGTCGCAGTACTACGGAAGTTGCTACTGTATAGTCGCAGTACTACACAAGTTGCTACTGTATAGTCGCAGTACTACACAAGTTGCTACTCTATAGTCGCAGTACTACGGATGTTGCTACTGTATAGTCGCAGTACAACACAAGTTGCTACTCTATAGTCGCAGTACTACGGAAGTTGCTACTGTATAGTCGCAGTACTATACAAGTTGCTACTTTATAGTCGCAGTACTACACAAGTTGCTACTCTATAGTCGCAGTACTACGGAAGTTGCTACTGTATAGTCGCAGTACAACACAAGTTGCTACTCTATAGTCGCAGTACTACGGAAGTTGCTACTGTATAGTCGCAGCACAACACAAGTTGCTACTCTATAGTCGCAGTACTACGGAAGTTGCTACTGTATAGTCGCAGTACTACAAAAGTTGCTACTGTATAGTCGCAGTACTACACAAGTTGCTACTCTATAGTCGCAGTACTACGCAAGTTGCTACTGTATAGTCGCAGTACAACACAAGTTGCTACTCTATAGTCGCAGTACTACGGAAGTTGCTACTGTATAGTCGCAGTACTACACAAGTTGCTACTCTATAGTCGCAGTACTACGGAAGTTGCTACTGTTTAGTCGCAGTACTACGGAAGTTGCTACTGTATAGTCGCAGTACTACACAAGTTGCTAGTCTATAGTCGCAGTACTACACAAGTTGCTACTGTATAGTCGCAGTACTACACAAGTTGCTACTGTATAGTCGCAGTACTACACAAGTTGCTACTGTATAGTCGCAGTACTACGGAAGTTGCTACTGTATAGTCGCAGTACAACACAAGTTGCTACTCTATAGTCGCAGTACTACGCAAGTTGCTACTGTATAGTCGCAGTACAACACAAGTTGCTACTCTATAGTCGCAGTACTACGGAAGTTGCTACTGTATAGTCGCAGTACTACACAAGTTGCTACTCTATAGTCGCAGTACTACGGAAGTTGCTACTGTATAGTCGCAGTACAACACAAGTTGCTACTCTATAGTCGCAGTACTACGGAAGTTGCTACTGTATAGTCGCAGTACAACACAAGTTGCTACTGTATAGTAGCAGTACTACACAAGTTGCTACAGTATAGTCGCAGTACTACGGGAGTTGCTACTGTATAGTCGCAGTACTACGGAAGTTGCTACTGTATAGTCGCAGTACTACACAAGTTGCTACTGTATAGTAGCAGTACTACACAAGTTGCTACAGTATAGTCGCAGTACTACGGGAGTTGCTACTGTATAGTCGCAGTACTACACAAGTTGCTACTGTATAGTCGCAGTACTACACAAGTTGCTACTCTATAGTCGCAGTACTACACAAGTTGCTACTGTATAGTCGCAGTACAACACAAGTTGCTACTCTATAGTCGCAGTACTACGGAAGTTGCTACTGTATAGTCGCAGTACAACACAAGTTGCTACTCTATAGTCGCAGTACTACGGAAGTTGCTACTGTATAGTCGCAGTACTACACAAGTTGCTACTGTATAGTCGCAGTACTACACAAGTTGCTACTCTATAGTCGCAGTACTACGGAAGTTGCTACTGTATAGACGCAGTACAACACAAGTTGCTACTCTATAGTCGCAGTACTACGGAAGTTGCTACTGTATAGTCGCAGTACTACACAAGTTGCTACGGTATAGTCGCAGTACTACACAAGTTGCTACTCTATAGTCGCAGTACTACGGAAGTTGCTACTGTATAGTCGCAGTACAACACAAGTTGCTACTCTATAGTCGCAGTACTACGGAAGTTGCTACTGTATAGTCGCAGTACTACACAAGTTGCTACTGTATAGTCGCAGTACTACACAAGTTGCTACTCTATAGTCGCAGTACTACGGAAGTTGCTACTGTATAGACGCAGTACAACACAAGTTGCTACTCTATAGTCGCAGTACTACGGAAGTTGCTACTGTATAGTCGCAGTACTACACAAGTTGCTACTGTATAGTCGCAGTACAACACAAGTTGCTACTCTATAGTCGCAGTACTACGGAAGTTGCTACTGTATAGTCGCAGTACTACACAAGTTGCTACTCTATAGTCGCAGTACTACGGAAGTTGCTACTGTATAGTCGCAGTACTACGGAAGTTGCTACTGTATAGTCGCAGTACAACACAAGTTGCTACTCTATAGTCGCAGTACTACGGAAGTTGCTACTGTATAGTCGCAGTACTACACAAGTTACTACTGTATAGTCGCAGTACTACACAATTTGCTACTGTATAGTCGCAGTACTACACAAGTTGCTACTGTATAGTCGCAGTACTACACAAGTTGCTACTGTATAGTCGCAGTACTACACAAGTTGCTACTCTATAGTCGCAGTACTACGGAAGTTTCTACTGTATAGTCGCAGTACTACACAAGTTGCTACTCTATAGTCGCAGTACTACACAAGTTGCTTCTCTATAGTCGCAGTACTACACAAGTTGCTAGTCTATAGTCGCAGTACTACACAAGTTGCTACTGTATAGTCGCAGTACTACACAAGTTGCTACTGTATAGTCGCAGTACGACACAAGTTGCTACTGTATAGTCGCAGTACTACACAAGTTGCTACTGTATAGTCGCAGTACTACACAAGTTGCTACTGTATAGTCGCAGTACAACACAAGTTGCTACTCTATAGTCGCAGTACTACGGAAGTTGCTACTGTATAGTCGCAGTACTACACAAGTTGCTACTCTATAGTCGCAGTACTACGGAAGTTGCTCCTGTATAGTCGCAGTCCAACACAAGTTGCTACTCTATAGTCGCAGTACTACGGAAGTTGCTACTGTATAGTCGCAGTACTACACAAGTTGCTACTCTATAGTCGCAGTACTACGGAAGTTGCTACTGTATAGTGGCAGTACAACACAAGTTGCTACTCTATAGTCGCAGTACTACGGAAGTTGCTACTGTATAGTCGCAGTACAACACAAGTTGCTACTCTATAGTCGCAGTACTACACAAGTTGCTAGTCTATAGTCGCAGTACTACACAAGTTGCTACTGTATAGTCGCAGTACTACACAAGTTGCTACTGTATAGTCGCAGTACGACACAAGTTGCTACTGTATAGTCGCAGTACTACACAAGTTGCTACTGTATAGTCGCAGTACTACACAAGTTGCTACTGTATAGTCGCAGTACTACACAAGTTGCTACTCTATAGTCGCAGTACTACGGAAGTTGCTACTGTATAGTCGCAGTACAACACAAGTTGCTACTCTATAGTCGCAGTACTACGGAAGTTGCTACTTTATAGTCGCAGTACAACACAAGTTGCTACTCTATAGTCGCAGTACTACGGAAGTTGCTACTGTATAGTCGCAGTACTACACAAGTTGCTACTGTATAGTCGCAGTACTACACAAGTTGCTACTCTATAGTCGCAGTACTACGCAAGTTGCTACTGTATAGTCGCAGTACAACACAAGTTGCTACTCTATAGTCGCAGTACTACGGAAGTTGCTACTGTATAGTCGCAGTACTACACAAGTTGCTACTCTATAGTCGCAGTACTACGGAAGTTGCTACTGTATAGTCGCAGTACAACACAAGTTGCTACTCTATAGTCGCAGTACTACGGAAGTTGCTACTGTATAGTCGCAGTACTACACAAGTTGCTACTCTATAGTCGCAGTACTACGGAAGTTGCTACTGTATAGTCGCAGTACAACACAAGTTGCTACTCTATAGTCGCAGTACTACGGAAGTTGCTACTGTATAGTCGCAGTACTACACAAGTTGCTACTGTATAGTCGCAGTACTACGGAAGTTGCTACTGTATAGTCGCAGTACTACACAAGTTGCTACTGTATAGTCGCAGTACTACACAAGTTGCTACTCTATAGTCGCAGTACTACGGAAGTACTACTGTGCGCAAGCAAACATTAGTTCTGTACTTTAAAAATCTTATTAAATAGTTATCGTGGTTATATCATAACAAAAAGTGATTAAGGTTCAAGCAAAAAAGGACATACAGTGAAAAAAGTTAAAATACCAGTGATTTTTCTAAAACCTAAAGAGAAACAGTGTTAAATACCTCATAACGACATCTATGTTCAAATTTAAATTTTTTTCACAAGTACTTAATCAAACAGTGAAGCTTCAGCAGCAAAAAGCAAACAGCGACCAGAATAACAAACATCAAGAAAGGTAGGGAAATATTATAAATAACGAATAATACTTTCTCATTTTACTACTTTTATTATACAAGAAATTGCAAATAACTGGACCGCATGGACAATTGTTTTTGAAAACTATGCCATCTATCGCGGAATAGAGAAACTAAATTCAAATTGCGAACTGGCAAGCACCTGTGAAGTTCCAGCACCAAAAAGCAAACATCGACGAGAATTACAAACCTCAAGAAAGGTAGGGAAAAATTACGAATAACGAATAATCATATCTCATTTTACATACAATTATTACACAAAAATTACAATAAACTGAACTGAAATAAACAATTGATTTTGAAAACAATGCCATCTATCGTGGAATAGCTTAAACAACTTCAAATTGCGAACTCACTTTCTGACAAATAAACGCCATCTATTACCGACAAAGAGAAACATACACCAAACGTCAATACTTCAAGTACTACAACAATCCACTACTAGAGGACGTAACTGGTCGTAAAAATAAAAATAAACAGACATGGCTTCTGAATGTGCGGGATGTTATCAGAAAATACCAGAAGCAGAAAAACTTACCTGTGCGCATTGCAAAAACACATACGACTTAAAATGTGCTAATGTTTCAATTCACCATTTTACAAAATTGATGACTTTTGAGCATAAAATTAAATGGCAATGTCAAGCTTGCTACTGCAAAACCCCTAAAGTCGGTAATACAAATACCCCTATACGCCTACAAGACCGTGACCTACCGCAACAGACAAAATCACCTTCTGAAGAATGTAATGTCACCATTAGAAGAGTGAACACAAAAACAAACAACTACACTTTTAACTCTGAAGACCTAACTATACTAGGCGACACGCTGAACGCAGAAGAAAAAGAAACGGCCATTCAAACTGAATTAACGCTACAAAATCTAAGTGAAATTATAATACTGCGCCTTAAGGAAAATAATAAATCCATTATAACAGAAATTAAAAATACAATCCAAACCGAGATAAATAAATCCATCACTGAATTAAAGGAAGATATCCAATTAAAAACAGACGCCCTAAATATCCAAAACGAACTAAGAAAGGAAGAAATAGAAAAAGTAAACTTAAAAATTGAAAACCTTACAAAAGAAAATGAGAAACTAAAAAAAGAAATTTTAGAGATAAGAAATAGAAAAAATACCCCGTCCACTATCTGCGCTGAAACAAACACGAAGAAAATAGTTCTCTACGGATTTACTGAATATTACAAAGAACCGGAAGTTGACCTACACAACAGAATCATTGAACTGTTCTGCAGCACGATGAACGTAGACCTGACGGGATATATAGAAGAGACATACAGACTGGGTAGATACAGCAGCAACAAAAATAGACCACTTGTCATCGAATTAATTAGTAAAAGAATGGCAAAGTACGTAATAAACAATAGCCAATACCTTCAGGGTACTCGGTTATTTATCTCAGAGTTCCTAGATACCAACACGCGAAGGGAAAGACAATTAATGCGAGAAGAAATGCTTCAGGCTCGAAGAAACGGATTATTTGCAATAATTAAAAACAATCAATTGTTCATTGAAGGACAGAAAGTTAACCAGAACAACGAAACATACAAAACGACACAAATCAATGACCAGAAGGGAACCGCATACAACTACAATGTAGACCGAATTGGCGAACTACCTACCACCAACGAAGACACAAAGAATCACTCCTTTCGAAAGCATAGACCAACCTTGTAAAATTCTCTTCCAAAACATGCAAAGCATATCCAACAAGCTACACATTATAGAAGCATTTTTAACAGAAAACCCTATCTATCAAGCTGTATGCATATCTGAGTCCTGGCTATCCGAAGATAAAGTTTCCCTCATCCAAATAAATGGCTATAATATTGCATCATCATACTGCCGGAAAACTCGAGGAGGAGGCGGCGTGTGCATCCTCTTGCAAGAACAAATTGATTACATAGAGAAAAAAGATATCTCAAACATGTCTACAGAATATGTACTGGAAGTGTGCGCTGCTGAGTTACCTAAACAAAACCTTTTACTAATTACTATGTACTGGAATAGAAGAGAGGAAGATATATTCATTGATAAATTAAAACAAATTCTAAATTATTTAAATATTAAATATAATAAATTTAACATTGTTATAGGTGGAGATTTTAACATTAACATATTAAGCAAAACCTCAAAAACTTACCAGTTTCTGGATCTCATGCTAGAATACAAATTCACTCTACTACTACTCTATAGTCGCAGTACTACGGAAGTTGCTACTGTATAGTCGCAGTACTACACAAGTTGCTACTGTATACTCGCAGTACTACACAAGTTGCTACTGTATAGTCGCAGTACTACACAAGTTGCTACTGTATAGTCGCAGTACTACACAAGTTGCTACTGTATAGTCGCAGTACTACACAAGTTGCTACTCTATAGTCGCAGTACTACGGAAGTTGCTACTGTATAGTCGCAGTACTACACAAGTTGCTACTCTATAGTCGCAGTACTACACAAGTTGCTAGTCTATAGTCGCAGTAATACACAAGTTGCTACTGTATAGTCGCAGTACTACACAAGTTGCTACTGTATAGTCGCAGTACGACACAAGTTGCTACTGTATAGTCGCAGTACTACACAAGTTGCTACTGTATAGTCGCAGTACTACACAAGTTGCTACTGTATAGTCGCAGTACAACACAAGTTGCTACTCTATAGTCGCAGTACTACGGAAGTTGCTACTGTATAGTCGCAGTACTACACAAGTTGCTACTCTATAGTCGCAGTACTACGGAAGTTGCTACTGTATAGTCGCAGTACAACACAAGTTGCTACTCTATAGTCGCAGTACTACGGAAGTTGCTACTGTATAGTCGCAGTACTACACAAGTTGCTACTCTATAGTCGCAGTACTACGGAAGTTGCTGAGCGACTGTAAAGTATTCAATCTCAACTACTTGTTCTCTATTTTTTAAATATGACGTAAGCCATTCATGGGCTTTTCCGCGGATTCCTATTCCATACAGTTTATTTAAAAGTATTTTAAATTGTACCTTGTCATACGCTTTGGTCATGTCCAGTAATATCCCTACGGCGTATTCCTTGTTATTTATAATATTAAGGGCTTCTTGAATATATTTATAAACAGCTAATGTTGTGGAACGGTTTTTTCGGAAACCGTTCTGACAATCGCTCAATACGTTAAATTTTTCGCAAAAAGAATAAATTCGATCACACATAGCTCTCTCAAAAATCTTGGAGGCTGAGGGCAAGAGAGCTATTGGGCGATAATTATTAGGATCAGTTTTTGTGTTCTTTTTATGAATTGGTTTAATTAGTGATTTTTTTAACAAATCGGGGAAAGTGCCTTCTGCAAAAGACTGATTCAACAGTAGATAAAATGGCAAGGTGAGTTCATTTGCGCATTCTTTTAATAACGTAGGTGGAATATCGTCTAAACCGTGACTTCGTTTATTTTTTAGGTTTTTGATTAATTTGTTGACTTCCCAAGCTTCTACTGGGCTAAGGAACATGGTGTTCTCCGTGGGATTTAGTGGCGACATGCCGCCCAGTGCAGTGCCAGATGGATTGTTATTGCTTTCTCCTATTGACGCAAAGTAGTCATTAAAAATATTCGCAATTTGTTCAGGTTCGGATATAATAGTATTATTATGTTGTAATGTTATGCTACATTTTTCCTTTTTTGGTTTTTTATTTGTTCTCTCATTTATAATGCTCCACATAGTTTTTACTTTGTTGTCTGATTTCTTTATTTTGTTTATATATTGTAATTTTTTTGCAGTGGTAACTGCACTTTTTAATATTCTTTCATATTTTTTATAATGTTGTGTAATTATTTGGTTTTTGGATTTAGTGGAAAATAATTTTAACAATCTTTTGTTTTTGCAGGAAACTCTAATTCCCGTAGTTAGCCAGTATTTTTTATAGTTACTTTTAAGTTTCATTTTACGCATAGGTATACATTGATTTAAAATTTTTATTAAGAGGTTGTTGAAAGAATTATAATTTTCATTTATATTATTGTTTGTTTGTATTATGTCGTGCCAGTTTTGTGTACTTAGTATAGATTTAAATTTTGTAATGTTCGCTATGTTAAATAATCTTTTATTAGTGTACCATGTAATTTTTTTCGCTGGTTGAGGTATACTTAGATTTATAATTGTTCCACTGTGGTCCGAAAGTCCGAAATTTTCTACGGTTGTAAACATATTTTTGTCGCTAAAATTCGTAAATATTAGATCAAGACATGTTGAGGTTTTTTCTGTAATACGTGTAGGTCTTTTTATATGTTGAGTGAATTTGTATTCTAGCATGAGATCCAGAAACTGGTAAGTTTTTGAGGTTTTGCTTAATATGTTAATGTTAAAATCTCCACCTATAACAATGTTAAATTTATTATATTTAATATTTAAATAATTTAGAATTTGTTTTAATTTATCAATGAATATATCTTCCTCTCTTCTATTCCAGTACATAGTAATTAGTAAAAGGTTTTGTTTAGGTAACTCAGCAGCGCACACTTCCAGTACATATTCTGTAGACATGTTTGAGATATCTTTTTTCTCTATGTAATCAATTTGTTCTTGCAAGAGGATGCACACGCCGCCTCCTCCTCGAGTTTTCCGGCAGTATGATGATGCAATATTATAGCCATTTATTTGGATGAGGGAAACTTTATCTTCGGATAGCCAGGACTCAGATATGCATACAGCTTGATAGATAGGGTTTTCTGTTAAAAATGCTTCTATAATGTGTAGCTTGTTGGATATGCTTTGCATGTTTTGGAAGAGAATTTTACAAGGTTGGTCTATGCTTTCGAAAGGAGTGATTCTTTGTGTCTTCGTTGGTGGTAGGTAGTTCGCCAATTCGGTCTACATTGTAGTTGTATGCGGTTCCCTTCTGGTCATTGATTTGTGTCGTTTTGTATGTTTCGTTGTTCTGGTTAACTTTCTGTCCTTCAATGAACAATTGATTGTTTTTAATTATTGCAAATAATCCGTTTCTTCGAGCCTGAAGCATTTCTTCTCGCATTAATTGTCTTTCCCTTCGCGTGTTGGTATCTAGGAACTCTGAGATAAATAACCGAGTACCCTGAAGGTATTGGCTATTGTTTATTACGTACTTTGCCATTCTTTTACTAATTAATTCGATGACAAGTGGTCTATTTTTGTTGCTGCTGTATCTACCCAGTCTGTATGTCTCTTCTATATATCCCGTCAGGTCTACGTTCATCGTGCTGCAGAACAGTTCAATGATTCTGTTGTGTAGGTCAACTTCCGGTTCTTTGTAATATTCAGTAAATCCGTAGAGAACTATTTTCTTCGTGTTTGTTTCAGCGCAGATAGTGGACGGGGTATTTTTTCTATTTCTTATCTCTAAAATTTCTTTTTTTAGTTTCTCATTTTCTTTTGTAAGGTTTTCAATTTTTAAGTTTACTTTTTCTATTTCTTCCTTTCTTAGTTCGTTTTGGATATTTAGGGCGTCTGTTTTTAATTGGATATCTTCCTTTAATTCAGTGATGGATTTATTTATCTCGGTTTGGATTGTATTTTTAATTTCTGTTATAATGGATTTATTATTTTCCTTAAGGCGCAGTATTATAATTTCACTTAGATTTTGTAGCGTTAATTCAGTTTGAATGGCCGTTTCTTTTTCTTCTGCGTTCAGCGTGTCGCCTAGTATAGTTAGGTCTTCAGAGTTAAAAGTGTAGTTGTTTGTTTTTGTGTTCACTCTTCTAATGGTGACATTACATTCTTCAGAAGGTGATTTTGTCTGTTGCGGTAGGTCACGGTCTTGTAGGCGTATAGGGGTATTTGTATTACCGACTTTAGGGGTTTTGCAGTAGCAAGCTTGACATTGCCATTTAATTTTATGCTCAAAAGTCATCAATTTTGTAAAATGGTGAATTGAAACATTAGCACATTTTAAGTCGTATGTGTTTTTGCAATGCGCACAGGTAAGTTTTTCTGCTTCTGGTATTTTCTGATAACATCCCGCACATTCAGAAGCCATGTCTGTTTATTTTTATTTTTACGACCAGTTACGTCCTCTAGTAGTGGATTGTTGTAGTACTTGAAGTATTGACGTTTGGTGTATGTTTCTCTTTGTCGGTAATAGATGGCGTTTATTTGTCAGAAAGTGAGTTCGCAATTTGAAGTTGTTTAAGCTATTCCACGATAGATGGCATTGTTTTCAAAATCAATTGTTTATTTCAGTTCAGTTTATTGTAATTTTTGTGTAATAATTGTATGTAAAATGAGATATGATTATTCGTTATTCGTAATTTTTCCCTACCTTTCTTGAGGTTTGTAATTCTCGTCGATGTTTGCTTTTTGGTGCTGGAACTTCACAGGTGCTTGCCAGTTCGCAATTTGAATTTAGTTTCTCTATTCCGCGATAGATGGCATAGTTTTCAAAAACAATTGTCCATGCGGTCCAGTTATTTGCAATTTCTTGTATAATAAAAGTAGTAAAATGAGAAAGTATTATTCGTTATTTATAATATTTCCCTACCTTTCTTGATGTTTGTTATTCTGGTCGCTGTTTGCTTTTTGCTGCTGAAGCTTCACTGTTTGATTAAGTACTTGTGAAAAAAATTTAAATTTGAACATAGATGTCGTTATGAGGTATTTAACACTGTTTCTCTTTAGGTTTTAGAAAAATCACTGGTATTTTAACTTTTTTCACTGTATGTCCTTTTTTGCTTGAACCTTAATCACTTTTTGTTATGATATAACCACGATAACTATTTAATAAGATTTTTAAAGTACAGAACTAATGTTTGCTTGCGCACAGTAGTACTTCCGTAGTACTGCGACTATAGAGTAGCAACTTGTGTAGTACTGCGACTATACAGTAGCAACTTGTGAAGTACTGCGACTATACAGTAGCAACTTGTGTAGTACTGCGACTATAGAGTAGCAACTTGTGTAGTACTGCGACTATACAGTAGCAACTTCCGTAGTACTGCGACTATAGAGTAGCAACTTGTGTAGTACTGCGACTATACAGTAGCAACTTGTGTAGTACTGCGACTATAGAGTAGCAACTTGTGTAGTACTGCGACTATACAGTAGCAACTTGTGTAGTACTGCGACTATACAGTAGCAACTTCCGTAGTACTGCGACTATACTGTAGCAACTTGTGTAGTACTGCGACTATACAGTAGCAACTTGTGTAGTACTGCGACTATACAGTAGCAACTTGTGTAGTACTGCGACTATAGACTAGCAACTTGTGTAGTACTGCGACTATAGAGTAGCAACTTATGTAGTACTGCGACTATAGAGTAGCAACTTGTGTTGTACTGCGACTATACAGTAGCAACTTCCGTAGTACTGCGACTATAGAGTAGCAACTTGTGTAGTACTGCGACTATACAGTAGCAACTTGTGTAGTACTGCGACTATACAGTAGCAACTTGTGTAGTACTGCGACTATAGACTAGCAACTTGTGTAGTACTGCAACTATACAGTAGCAACTTCCGTAGTACTGCGACTAAACAGTAGCAACTTCCGTAGTACTGCGACTATAGAGTAGCAACTTGTGTAGTACTGCGACTATACAGTAGCAACTTCTGTAGTACTGCGACTATAGAGTAGCAACTTGTGTTGTACTGCGACTATACAGTAGCAACTTGCGTAGTACTGCGACTATAGAGTAGCAACTTGTGTAGTACTGCGACTATACAGTAGCAACTTTTATAGTACTGCGACTATACAGTAGCAACTTCCGTAGTACTGCGACTATAGAGTAGCAACTTGTGTTGTACTGCGACTATACAGTAGCAACTTCCGTAGTACTGCGACTATAGAGTAGCAACTTGTGTTGTACTGCGACTATACAGTAGCAACTTCCGTAGTACTGCGACTATAGAGTAGCAACTTGTGTAGTACTGCGACTATACAGTAGCAACTTGTGTAGTACTGCGACTATACAGTAGCAACTTGTGTAGTACTGCGACTATACAGTAGCAACTTGTGTAGTACTGCGACTATAGACTAGCAACTTGTGTAGTACTGCAACTATACAGTAGCAACTTCCGTAGTACTGCGACTAAACAGTAGCAACTTCCGTAGTACTGCGACTATAGAGTAGCAACTTGTGTAGTACTGCGACTATACAGTAGCAACTTCTGTAGTACTGCGACTATAGAGTAGCAACTTGTGTTGTACTGCGACTATACAGTAGCAACTTGCGTAGTACTGCGACTATAGAGTAGCAACTTGTGTAGTACTGCGACTATACAGTAGCAACTTTTATAGTACTGCGACTATACAGTAGCAACTTCCGTAGTACTGCGACTATAGAGTAGCAACTTGTGTTGTACTGCGACTATACAGTAGCAACTTCCGTAGTACTGCGACTATAGAGTAGCAACTTGTGTTGTACTGCGACTATACAGTAGCAACTTCCGTAGTACTGCGACTATAGAGTAGCAACTTGTGTAGTACTGCGACTATACAGTAGCAACTTGTGTAGTACTGCGACTATACAGTAGCAACTTGTGTAGTACTGCGACTATACAGTAGCAACTTGTATAGTACTGCGACTATACAGTAGCAACTTCTACTGTCGCTGTTACTACTCTATAGTCGCAGTACTACACAAGTTGCTACTCTAAAGTCGCAGTACTACGGAAGTTGCTACTGTATAGTCGCAGTACTACACAAGTTGCTACTGTATAGTCGCAGTACTACACAAGTTGCTACTGTATAGTCGCAGTACTACACAAGTTGCTACTGTATAGTCGCAGTACTACACAAGTTGCTACTGTATAGTCGCAGTACTACACAAGTTGCTACTGTATAGTCGCAGTACTACACAAGTTGCTACTCTATAGTCGCAGTACTACGGAAGTTGCTACTGT